>CM029019.1:43340183-43444525 GCA_016801055.1 Panax notoginseng
TAAGTATCAATAATCAGAGATAGTGTAAAATACCGTAGTGCTACTGTGCAACCACGCATATTACTGTACTTTTATCAATGGGTATTTTAACAGTTAATGGTAAAAGTTTTGTCGTTATTTTAAAAAGGTTTTTTTCTAACGCTTTCTATATCCGACATTAATTACGTTGTGGGGTCCACTAATGATTGTTCTGTCGTACGTATATTCCCGACAAAAAAAATATTTTCCGACCAAACGAATATTTTTAATAACAACTTACTTACTGTTTGCAAAATTTGCAATATCCACCCATAACTATACCATTATATCAAATCATACCTTATTATTCAAAATAACATTTAGAGATCAATAAATCTATATTCATAAAAAGTTGAGATTCTACAACCTCCCCTTTCTAATGAAAATTTGTCCTCAAAATAATGTGTACGTACCTGGTATGTCGAAGAGGTGAGGATACCTTATTTTCATGTCAGATTCTAACTCCCTGGTCATTTCCTCAATATCGTGGTTTTCTCCATAAAACTTTGACTTGAGGTATAACCCTTGAGCGTAGAATATGTCCCTTCTTATCCCAGATTTTAACAAGTACCTCTTCGTACATTAAATCTTTCGCTATCTCATCTGGTTCTAATTCTAATATAATGTGGTTTGGGTCTTCCACATATTTACATAACATAGATATGTGAAAAAATATTATGAACACGAGGCATACTTGGCGGTAAGGCGAGTCTATAGGCCACAGTTCCTACTCGGTCGAGGATTTCAAATGGACCAATAAATTGAGGATTGAGCTTTCCTCTCTTTCTAAATCTCTTAACTCCTTTCTATGGAGCAACACGTAATAATACATAATCTCCAACATTGAATTCCATGTCCCTTTGATGAAGATCATCATAACTCTTTTGTCGATCTTGTGAGGTTTGTATACGTTGCTAAATCATTTGAATCTTTTTCGTAGTCATACATACCAATTCTGGTCCCAACAACGTTGCTTCACCTACCTCATCTCATCATATTGGAGATCGACACTTTCGTCCATACAATGCCTCAAATGGAGTCATGCCTATACTTGCTTGATAACTGTTTTTATAAGAGAATTCCACTTATAGCAAGTATTTGTCCCAACTTCCTTTGAAGTCTAGGATATAGAGTCTTAATAGATCTTTAAGAGTTTGAATAGTCTTCTCTGACTGCCCGTCCGTCTGAGGATGATATGCAGAACTGAATCGTAAATCCGTGCCCATAGCTTTCTACAAGCTAACCCAAAATTATGAAGTGAATCTAGGGTCTCGATCAGAAACTATGGATACTGGCATACCATGCAGTCTTACAATCTTATTTATCTATATACGAGCAATATGTTTAAGTGAATATGTTTTTTGTATAGGTAAGAAATGAGCAGACTTCGTTAATCTATCGACAATGACCCAAATTGTATCTATACCTTGGGAAGACCAGTAACGAAATCTATATTAATGTTCTCCCACTTCCATTCTGAAATTTCAAGTCGTTGCAATGAACCTTTTTACTTGATGCTCCGCCTTGACAAATTGGCAAGATAAACACCTTGAGATAAACTCTGCTATCTCTCTCTCTTCAAATTGCACCACCAAAATGTATGTTGAAGATCACGATACATTTTAGTACTTCTAGGATAGATTACAAACGGTGTGTTGTGTGCCTTCATCGTGATTTTATACTTTAAATCAGAGTTATTAGGAACACAAAGTCTGGAGTTTACTCAAAGAATTCCTTCTTCGTCGATTCTTGCTTCTAGAATAGCACCTTCTTGTACTTTCTTCTTCATACGCATCAGCTCCAGGTCTGTAGCTTGAGCAGCTTTAACTTAATCAATTAAAGTCAGTTTTACTCGTATATTTAACATCATCATGTGGGTCCCTAAAGTTTTTAACTCTATCTCCATCCTTTGTAAGTCGTACAAAATGGGCTTTCGTGTTGACAATATCGCACTCGTACCCGCATAAGATCTTATACTTAATGCGTTAGTTACCACGTTCGCTTTTCAAGGATGGTATTGAATAGTATGATCGTAATCTTTCAATAGCTCGAGCCAACATCGTTGCCGCATGTTGAGTTCCTTTTGGGTAAAGAAATATTTGAGGATTTTATGATCTGTATAGATCTCCACTTTCTCCCCATACAGGTAATGTCTCTAGACCTTTAGCGTGAAAACGACTGCTGCTGCCACTTTAGATCATGAGTAGGATAATTTCTCTCATATTCTTTGAGTTGTCATGAGGCATAGGCTATGACTTTCCCATGTTGCATGAGAACACAACCTAAACCTCTACTTGAAGCATCGATGTAGATGACAAATCCCTCCGAACCTGATGGTATTATCAGAATAGGTGCTGAAATGAGTCTCTCCTTGACTTCTTGGAAACTCTTTTCACATTCCTTGCTCCATCTGAATTTTGTATCTTTTCGAGTCAACTGAGTTAATGGACTGGCGATTCGAGAAAATCCTTCCACGAATCTTCTATAATAACCAGCTAAGCCCAGAAAGCTACGTACTTCGGTTACTGACTTAGGTTGCTCCCAACTTTGTATTGCTTCAATCTTCGCTGAATCAACTGATATTTCATGTTTCGATATCACTTGTCCAAGGAATACTACTTCCTCAAACCAGAACTCGTATTTCTTCAACTTGGCGTATAGCTTGTTTTAACGTAGCTTTCGGAGTATCAGTCTCAAGTGTTGCTCATGATCTTCACGACTTTTGGAGTATATGAGGATGTCATCAATAAAGACAATCACAAAATGATCCAAATATTACTTGAATACTCGGTTCATCATATCCATGAAGGCAGCAGGAGCATTAGTCAATCCAAAAGACATGACTAAGAATTAGTAATACTCGTACCGAGTTCTGAAAGTAGTCTTTGAAATATCATCAAATTTAATCTTTAACTGATGATATCCGGAACGAAGATCGATCTTTGAAAAGAATTTAGTACCTTGCAACTAGTCAAACAGGTCATCAATGCGAGGTAACAGGTACCTATTTTTGATGGTGACATGATTCAACTTTCGATAGTCAATACAAAGTCGCATACTCCCATCCTTCATCTTTACGAATAAAATAGGAGCACCCCAAGGAGATGTACTAGGATGAATGAAACTGATGTCTAACAGTTCTTGCAGTTGGGTTTTTAAGTCCTGAAGTTCAATAGGAGCCATTCGATATGGGATTTTAGAAATGGGTTTTGTACCGGGTTCATGGTCATTACAAAATTTGATTTCACGCTCTAGGGGTAGGCCAAGAAGTTCTTCAGGAAATTTTTTAACAATAGAAATATCATTCAAATCTGACGTATTTTTGTTTAAATTCGTGACATTGGCTAAGAAAGCTTGACATCCATTTTTCAATAAACGAATGGCTTTATGACTTGATATGAAAGTGATTAACTTTAGTGGTTTGGTTGCTTAAATTCGCATAATAGGTGGGTTAGGAGTATGAAAGCTAACAACCTTATGAAAATAATCAATTTTAACATGATGGGTAGTTAACCAATCAATCCATAAATTCACATCAAATGCAAGTATTTTCAAAGAGATGAGACCAACAGGTAATGTAAAAGTGTCGATTTGAATCAAAAAAGATTTATAAATAGTGGATGTAATGAAGGTTTCTCCCAACGGAGTTTCAACAGATAAGTCAAAGTCTATTTTCTTTGAAGTCAAATTTAAACGTTGAGCACAAGCAAGTGAAATAAAAGAATGGGTAGAACCGGTATCTAATAAGGTATAGACTTCACAAGAGTTTATGATTAGCTTACCCATGATAACTTCGTTCGGGTTCCTCGCTTTTTGGGAGGTCGCGACAAACACTCTCCCTTGAACTATCGGCTTTGACTTGTCTGGGACAGCCTTTGGTGTCACCATCCCAACTGGACTTGACTTTGCTGCACAACAAAATTGAGCTAGGTGACCTTCTTTTCTGCAATTGAAACACACTTTGGGTTGCTGCGTACAGTTTGGACTGATGTGTCCCTCCTCTCTGCATCTATAGCTTACGATCGGTGGTCGTTCTCCTTCCTTAAAAATAGGTGCTAGTGCTGCTGTCTTTCCATCATTATTGAACCTTCTCTTTTTAAAATTTCCACTTGACTCATTTCTTCTATTATCTTGGCCAGGATTACCACCGAAGTGGTTACTATTTCTGGCATGATAATTTCATCCACATTTGTTATCACCGCTTTGATGATTATTTCCACTAGTATGACCATTATCGTTTTGCTGGCTGTTATCTTTTGGTTGGGCTGACTCATTATCGTGATCTAATAACTAAGCCCTATTTACAACATCTGAATATAAACAAAGTTTGTGAGAAATGAGGTATTGACGAATTTTAGGCTTCAAACCTCGCAGAAATATTCACGGCATACGCTCCTCATTATCTACCAAATGGGATGCAAACCGGGATAACTCCGCAAACTTAGTCTCGTATTGCGATACGGTCATATTATTTTGTTCCAACTTGATGAATTCCACCTTCTTCATGTGACGAATTCTCTCTGAAAAGTACTTGTCGTTAAACAATTCTTGAAACTTCTCCTAAGACATCTTCAGTGTGGAAAGATGAGTACGTTTTCTAGATTCCCACCAATAATCTGCCTTTTCTCGCAACATAAAGGTGGCAAAAAGAACCTTTTGCTCTTCTGAGCATCCCAAGACATTAAATATCTTGGTGATCTGTTTAATCCACGTCTCTGCCTTTAGTGGCTCTAGCTTTTCCAAAAACTCTGATGGTCCCAGCTCCTTAAATTGCTTAGCAGTGACCAACTAAGAGTTGCCATTGATTCCACCTACATTTTGAACAAGAATATCTCTCGTTTGGTGTTGCATGAATTGTAGAAAGCTCCTAAACATCCCATCGTTCATCATTTGGTCAGTGATGTTGTTTACATGAGGATTATTGCCTTCCTGATGCACACTATCCTGGTCATTGATTGATGGTGTCTCAACAATCTCATGTGCTCCATTGCGTATCTCAAAATTTTCAAATGCCATTCTCAAACACTACCACAAAACATGGATTAATTGACATGCCACATATTATCCCTATATTCCAACCACCAATTAAATAACAAACAAACTTAGGTAGGATACACTAGCGAAGGATTTACTCATCTCTCCCCTCCTAGTTCTAGCCTCAGATATCAGCCAGGGATCATATCCTTAACCTTTGATACCAACTGTGACGCCCCCAAAATAGGTCCATAGAACCCATTCTGAGTCGCCAAATACGACAAAACATAGACTGCGAGTTTCAATACAAATATTGTCTCGTAGACAATATCCAAACTCAAATAAAGTCCTCATTACAATTATTATCACACTATTTTATAGAATAGTGAGGACTACTATAGCCACCATCTTGGACCATTACTCCATTCCCCGACTAGTCCCAACTATATTTTCATTTCCTGAAGAGAACAATGAAAGAAAAGGGTGAGCTCAACTAGCCCAGTAAAAAATATTATGACTAAGATAGCGTAGAATAAATTATCCTTAGTCTTCAACAGTGTAAAAATTGATAGAATACAATAGACAATAAGTTTAATTGAAGCGGAACAAGCAATCCATTAGAAGAGTCAAGTAGAGCATGATGTCTACTATCTTCTATGATTTAAAAGTTTATCATCAATATTTTATCTCTGTAACACAACTTAATAAATATTTCAAATCAGCGAATTATCCATGCACTACGGGCCAAGGATATTCGTTAGTACCACCAGTGATCATGATCATGCCAAACAACTATCCATCTAAGCACTACGAGCCAAAGAGGACTTTCACCACATCATTTGTCTGTAACATTACAGGTCATGATTATACCAAAACATAATTCATGGTCATAATCATACCAATCAACAGTCCATCTATACACTATGGGCCAAAGATGACTTTCACCACTATATAAACTTGAGGATAATGACAATGATATAAAAAATCAATCAAGTGATATCAATGATAAATATTAAAGATTTATAATTCAATTTATCCAGAGTTTAAAAATGTCCAAATTGTTAACATGATAGTTAATTGTGGAGTAAAATTCAAGAATGATATTCATGTATCAAAAATAATTTGGACAGAAAAGAAACTAATTTTGTCATGAATAGTACCCCAGGTGAATAGTGCCTGAGTGAATAGTACCCCATGAATAGTACCCCGACATGAAAAGATTAAATTTAATAAGAAAGTTCAAAAAAATATTTCAGTGAAACGATACTAGATGAAGCGCAGAATTCAAGGAAATCTACTAATTTCAGGGAGTATAGAAGCAATACTTATCAAAATAAGTGTAGATTTAGGAATATGAAACGAAATAATAATACTTACATACTATAGAGTATGGAAGAAAATAATATTTCTTACGAATATTGAATGAAAATAATATCCCTTACGAATATTGAACGAAAATAATATCCCTTACAAATATTGAACGAAAATAATATCCCTTACGAATATTGAACGAAGATAATATCCCTTACGAATATTAAACGAAAATAATATTCCTTACGAATATTGAACGAAAATAATATTCCTTAAGAATACAAAAAATAATATCTCTTACGAATATGAAATAAATAATACCCATTACCTTATTAGGAGAGTAATTCCGACTGGTATAGCAGATATATTCTTGAAGAAAACTTGCACTATTTGCTACACACAAAGTATCCTTATGCTTAAAAGAAATAAGCACAATATTATAGAAGAAGAATTCTCTGATTCAGGTGATATTTTCATTTCTTAACTAAGCATCCTATTTATAGGAGAATGGCAGGGAACTATTTAAAAAAAATTCACGGGTGAACAGTAAGAAAATCACGGACGAATTCTTCGGCGAAAATTTGATTTTCGCTGCAGCACTATGCAATAAAATATTCTAATAAAATGAAAACTTTAAATAAAATATAATATATTCTATTTATAATCTAATAAAACAAATAACTTTATATATAATATAAAAAGTATTCTATTTTAATAAAAAGTTTTTTGTTTTATTACTATTATAATAATAATAAAACAAAATTGCGACAACTTTGTACCGACGATTTTGAAAAATAAGCAAGTGGGGGTCCATGTAATAAGTCAAACTTACAACAAGTACTTCATGACAAACCCCTTTATTTATATCAAAAATTGAATAAATATTTATCACAAATCGATTATCTTCAATAAACACATTTTTAATCTTTCAACAATTATTCGTCATTAATATTATAACTCACAATATTAACAACCAAATCATTTTCAGGAAAGAAAGGGCTTTCCTATAAGGACTTATCCTTATTGGCACGCAATTAAATAACCTAACCCCTTTTCTCGACAGAACCTTCTAGACATTGTCAATAATGCAAATAATAATATGAATAATTGTGTTGTCTCAATTATTGATTTAATAATATAAAATATTATGCAGATGATACTATGACAATAAATGAATCAATAATATGAGATACTATGCAACAACTACTATGTCAATAATTGAATAAAACTGAGTGACTTCTTAAGTAAGCATCAATAATCAGAGATACTGTACAATATCGTGTGCTACTGTGCAACTACGCGTATTACTGTACTTTTATCACCGGGTATTTCAACAGTTAACGGTAAAAGTTTTGTAGTTATTTTTATTAAAAGGTTATTTCTGTTGCTTTCTATATCCGACAGTAATTTCGTTGTGGGGTCCACCAATAATTGTGTCGTCGTACGAATATTTCCCGATAAAAAGAATATTTCCTGACTAAACGAATATTTTATAACAACTTGCTTACTTCGCAAAATTTGCACATATTACCCATACTATACCATTATATCAAATCATACCTTATTTTTTAAAATAATATTTAGAGAAAATTAAATCTTTATTCATAAAAAAGTTGGGGTCTTATATATATATATATATATATATATATATATATATGGTATATATATATATATAGGTATCCATCCACAGCAACCGGTTGTTGGGGAGCAACCCATTTTGGCCCAACCGCTACAACCTGTAACGGCTTATAAAAAAATAAAATTTGTCTAAGGCCGGTACAGGTTGTAGCGGCTGGGCCAAAATGGGTTGCTCCCCAACAACCGGTTGCTGTGGATGGAATCTCATATATATATATATATATATATATATATATATATATATATATTAGAAAATGATGCATATTATTGTTGAATCTGAAATTGGTGCGTATTATTGTTGAATCTGAAATTAGAGAATATTATTGTTGAATTTTAAATATTGGAATATGCAAATTGTTTTAAAATAGTTGATTTATTAAAATTTGGTCTGAAATTTCTAAAATTGCTGAAATTGGGTTGAAATTGGGATTGGGTGTGAAATTGTTGAAATTGGGAAGTTGGTATGTAATTGCTGAAATTTGTGAATTTGGGATTGATTTTGTACTACCTTGATAATTTGGGACTGCCTACTTATGTTATGTATATATGAATATTTTTCATTAATATGTTGTGGAATAACTTGATAATTAGGTACTGCCTTACTTATGTTGTCAACTACTTTTATCTTGTCTACTGATTCTTGTTGATATGGATTGCATATAATTAAATTGATATATTTGCTATTTTCGACGGAATTCCCAACAGAATTTCTGTCAGAATTGTTCATTTGCAAAATTTGTGGGCCTTGAAAGTATATTAATGTATTATTTAATTACTTTCCCAATATTAAAATAAATTAAGTAGCATTTACTTAGTTTCTTACTACTAAAATAAATAAAAAAGAACTAAGTAGTATTTACTTAGTTTTATCACTAATAAATAAAATAAAATAACATAATAACATAAACTAAATTTACATAACATAATATAAGATAATATAATATAAAATAATAAAATTAAATAACATAAGATAATTAAGATCAAATGAAATAAAATAAATAAATAAAATTTAATAAAAAAATTTATTACAAAAAATAAAAGAAATAAAAGAAATGCAATATAATATAACGTAATAAGAAATAATTTAAAGAAAATAAGATAAAACTAAATGAAATAACTTAAATCAGATTGAATAAATATATAAAACAGAATAAATTATATTTAATTAAGTAATATAATATAATAAAAATAAAATAATTTAAAATTGATAATAAATTAAATATAATAAATAATATAATTTTGAATTAAATTTAATGAAATAAAATAAATTTAAAAAATTAAATAATATAATATAATACAAATTAAATAAAATAAAAGGTAATAATAAATTTACTTTAATTTAATTTAATAAAATAATATAATCATTAAAAATTAGACAATATAATATAATACAAAATAAAATAAAATAAAATAAATAAAAATAATTTAGAATAAATAAATTTAATTTAATAAATTAAATTAAATTTAAAAAAAAGAAAAAATTATATATAATATAATATAATAGAAAATAAAATAAAATAAAATCTAACATTCAAAATAAAATAATATAATATAAACTAAGTGTCATTTACTTATTTTTTCCGTTGGTAAAATAAACTAAGTAGCATTTGCTTAGTTTGTCACAATTAAAATAAACTGAATAAGTACTATATGTGTGTGTGTGTGTGTGTGTATATATATATATATATATATATATATATATATATATATATATATATATATATATTCAAATCACAGTTCTCATAAACTGAGTAGCATTTACTTAGTTTTTCATTAGTAAAATAAATTAAATAGCATTTACTTAGTGTGGCACAATCTTCAATAAACTCAATAATACTCTATGTTCAATCTTAAATACACTCAATAGAATATTTAGTTTGACATTATCTGGACTCAATAAACTCAGTAGTTATAATCAATTACGACAATATATTTTATAGTACATATATCATTTCACTAACATGTAAATATGTTGATCACCTTAGTTGATGTGACACCCTCAAAATAGGTCCATACAACCCATTCTGAGTCGCCAAATACATGGTACAGAATTCAAATACAAACTTTATTTACACAATTATTAACTGTCGTGCAGAATACGACAAAATATAGACTGTGAGTTTCAATACAAATATTGTCTTGTAGACAATATCCAAACTCAAATAAAGTCTCGTTACAATTATTATCACACTATTTTATAGAATACTGAGGACTACTATAGCCACGATCTTGGACCATCACTCCATTCCCCAACTAGTCTCAACTATATTCTTATTTCCTGAAAAGAACAATGAAAAAAAAGGTGAGCTCAACTAATCCAATAAAGAATATTATGACTAAGATAATGTAGAATAAATTATCCTTAGTCTTTAACAATGTAAAAATTGATAGAATACAATAGCCAACAAGTTTAACTGCAGCGGAACAAGCAATCCATTAAAAGAGTCAAGTAGAGTATGATGTTTGCTATCTTCTATGATTTAAAAGTTCATCATTAATATTTATCTCTGTAATAAAACTCAATAAATATTTCATATCACCAAATTATCCATGCATTGCGGCCCAAGGATATTCGTTAATATCACTAGCTGTCATGATCATGACAAACAACTGTCCATCAACGCACTACGGGCCAAAGAGGACTTTCACCACATCATTTGTCTGTAACATTACAGGTCATGATTATACCAATACACAATTTCTGGTCATAATCATACCAATCAACAGTTCATCTATGCACTACGGGTCAAAGATGACTTTTACCACAATATAAGCATGAGGATGATGACAATAAAAAATCAATCAAGTGAGATCAATGATACATATTAAAGATTTATAATTCAATTTATCCATAGTTTAAGAATGTCCAAATTATCAACATGATAATTAATTATGGAGAAAAATTCAAGAATGATATTCATGTATCAAAAATAATTTGGACAGAAAAGAAATCAATTTTGTCGTGAATAGTATCCTGGGTGAATAGTACCCCATCATGAAAATATTAAAATTTAATAAGAAAGTTCAAAAGAATATTTCCATGAAACGATACTAGATGAAGCGCAAAATTCAAGGATATTCTACTATTTTTCAGAGAGTATAGAAGCAATACTTATCAAAAGAAGTGTAGATTTAGGAATATGAAACGAAATAATATTACTTACATACTATAGAGTATGGAAGAAAATAATATTTCTTACGAATATTGAACAAAAATAATATCCGTTACGAATATTGAACGAAAATAATATTCCTTACAAATATTGAATGAAGATAATATCCCTTACGAATATTGAACGAAAATAATATTCCTTACGAATATTGAACAAAAATAATATTCCTTACGAATACGAAAAATAATATCTCTTACGAATATAAAATAAATAATACCCCTTACCTTAGTAGGAAAGTAATTCTGACTGGTATAGCGGAGATATTCTTAAAGGAAACTTACACTATTTGCTACACTCAAAGTATTCTTATGCACAAAAGAAATACACACAATATTATAGAAGAATTCTCTGATTCTGATGTGATTTTCATTTCTTAACTAAGCATCCTATTTATAAGAGAATGGTAGAGAACTATTTAAAAAAAAATTCACGGGTGAACAGTAAGAAAATCACAGACGAATACTTCGACGAAAATTTAATTTTCATTATGCAGCACTATGCAATAAAATATTCTAATAAAACGAAAATTTTATATAAAATATAATATATTCTATTTATAATCTAATAAAACGAATAACTTTATATATAATATAAAAAGTATTCTGTTTTATATAAAAAGTTTTATGTTTTATTACTATTATAATAGTAATAAAACAAAACTGAGATAACTTTCGTCTGGCGATTTTGAAAAATGAGTAAGTGGGGATCTATGTAATAAGTCAAACTTACAACAAATACTTCATGAAAAATCCCTCTATTTATATCAAAAATTGAATAAATATTTACCACAAATCACTTATCTTCAATAAACATATTTTTTAATCTTTCAACAATTATTCATCATTAATATTATAACTCACAATATTGACAACCAGATCATTCCTAGGAAAGAGGGGGCTTTCTGATAAGGACTTCTCCTTATTGACGAGCAATTAAATAACCTAACCCCTTTTCTCGACTGAACTATCTAGACATTGTCAATAATGTAAATAATAATATGAATAATTGTGTCATCACAATTATTAATTTAATAATAAAAATATTGTGCAGATGATACTGTGATAATAATTGAATCAATAATATGAGTAGGGGTGAAAATGATCCCGAGTCGATCCGAACACCATAATGGTCAAGCTCGACTCGGATCAAAATATTTGTGTTCAGGTTCGACTCAAATTCGAACTGATAATTTTCAAGACTGCTCAAGTTCGACTCGATAAATTACTCGATACTACTCGGCTCGGAGTTACTCGACTCGTTTTCACAACGAGTAATTCTCGAGCCTTTCTATTCGAGCTCGAGACTTTGATGGATCACACCAAAATGAGACATAAAATGAAAACTTAAAAAAACTTCAATTTTGTTTTTATATAAAAATACATGTGTTCAAACGATGGCAAAATCTACATTTGTTTCTAAACATAATTATAAACGCTCACAGAACATGATATCACAATTCATCATTTAACTCTTTGTATCTTTCTTTAAAAACTTCAGTATATCTTTCTTTGAGTTTGGTTTGTACACCTCATAACGTGGGCAATCAGGCATTGGGCATGAAATGCATGTCCACATGGAAAGACATAGAAAGGGACCATTTTCCCCACTGACGTATAACTGCTAACCATGTTATACTCTTCACCTACAGACAAAATCTTCCTTTCTGCAAACCTGATGGATCCCAAGAGTAGCAAGTGAGAAACATATTTCAGATATAGAGAAAAGTTGGTAAAAACTAAACACAATCATTGAGGCAGCCCAGGAGAAAGAGTGAAAAAACAAGATACAAAATCAACTTACAAATAATTTAGAAAGAACAACAAATGAATGCTGAAAGGAGATTAACATATGTATGCATATAGAACAAAGAATTTCAAAATAACATAAAATGAATGAATCCCACCTCAACGTCACATTTCATCTCCTTTGGACAAGGCTTCACCATATAAAATCTCTGCAACAAGATAGCTGTTAGAACTGAATAAGGACTAAAATAATGAACATTTATAGTCAAGATCATGATAAGTATACAAGTTAATTCACTTTATGAAAGCAGTGAATGGAAGGGAGAAGGAAGGAAAACAGGACCAAAACGATATTGTAGTGAGGTTGTTTGTCTAGAGGATTCAACATGTGGACAAGGTTAGTTTATGAAAAACTTCAATTTCCATTATTGACAGGTTTTCTGGCATTTCACAGTTTTACCAGTAAATTTAGTCTTGTTTATACTGTAATGACCCCAAAATCCATACAATTTAAAATCTCAACTTCGGTCGTTAACCATATATTCAACCTCTAATTTTACATCATTATTCGATATTAAAAATCACTAAAACTGCGGAATATTTAAAACTTTTGTACATTTCCTTCTTTATTGCCCTAAATCGCAACCTTTACATTACATCTCTTCGATTCAAACATATATCATGAATCATTACAACAAAATAACTATACAAAGTCTTACATCATAAATAGATATCCATATACACTGGATATCTCAACTTATAACTCAGCAACATGTTACATTCCAAATCTTAAATACATTTCCCATAAAACATAAGTAATCTTCGTGAATATAGATCTCTATATGTCACTTAGCACATATCCTTACCTTAAAATCTTGACCTGCAAAAGTGGTTATTTTTAAGAGTGAGCTCAACAGCCCAGCAAAATCTAACAGTTTTCATGCATCACATAGCACATAATAACATACTCAACATACATATCATAATGATTAAAGTAACATGGCATACATGCTTTTAATTCACATAACAAATATAAAAATTGAGTTCCTTACTCAATCATCATTATTTAACCAAAACACTGTAGTCATAGATTGACTTTAACATTTTATAATACAACATATATAATATATTATGCTTGCTTATAACATATATCACATGTCATGCAATTTAAAACAGTTCATCAAGTCCACGTAGAAAATAGGAACCGAAAGACTTGCCTTGATCGTTGTTTATCAATAACAGTTTAACAATTTACAGCTATCTGCACTTCACGTGCCCTACGCAATTATATAATCATACGCATCAAATATTAGTCACATAACAACACATAGTACTTGTAATGTAAACTCTACTCTACGTCTCATAATCTTTTCTATTAATAAATTTACAATGTTCAACTTAATTGTGTTAACTTTCAACTTATATCTCACTATATTTCATATTCGCAGTTCATTTAAGTGCTCAAGTCTTGCTAGGACTACTTATTGGCTTTATATTAAATCCACTCCATATCTTATAATATTCATTTCAATTGAATTGAAACACTTTTTAAGTTTATTAACACTTGGCACGACGTTTCGACGTTCATTCGTCACACGCCCGCTTTGCCTCTCTTGTGTATGCTTACTATACTTCTATAACTTATCTATCACATTATTTATTAATGTTAAACATCATTATATTTACTAACATTCATTTTTTATAACTTAAGACATTATCTTTTATGATCAGGAGCACTACACATGCATATGTGCATGCCTGACGCCCTCTGATTGCCTCCAAAAACACAATAGTCCTAAAGATGACCATTTTAACCCATCCTAATGACCTCAAATTGAAACACTTAAAGAACCAAAGTTGTAGGTCTATTCGTCCTCGTTCCGAATCATCTTGAATCACCTCAATCGGAGTTCGTATGAAAACGTTATCGCCGTTTTACTATAGGAGGTCAAAACTGTCCAACTCAGACTTTTGTTCCGGCGCCGCGGCGCGAGAACTAAGTCATACAGTGGCGCCGCAGTGCGAGATTGGCGCTGGGGCGCGAATTTCAGCGCTGGGGTGCAAACTTCTGGGGCTGGGGCGCGAATTTTGGCACTGGGGAGCCAAAAACTAACAGAACTGAGCACGAAGACCATTTTTGGTCTGTTTAAGAAATTCTAGCAACTAATTACATACATATAATTGATGTAATTTACACATAACCTCACCAAGCATACAGATATTAACTTAAAACTACTGAACAACACATTTAGAAAGACTAAATCCGTAAAAACAATGTTTTAAAATTAAAACTCCATGTTTTGTGATAACCCGAGATTTCGAATAATCAAAAATTTACGAATAAATTTTTTTTTTAATTAATATTAATATTAATTATTAATTTTGTGACAAGTATCTGTAATACGAGTCTCGAGAAAGTTAATTTGGGTATTGACTAATAAATTTAGAGTAGAGTTGTGCTTAACAAGGTTTAGAAACCCTAATCGAAAGCCGGGAAAACCCTAATTTTAAATTCGGAAATCCTAAACCCTAAATTAGGAAACCATAATCCTAATTGGCAAGCCTAAAGTGTATATTAAACTTAAATATGATTAGAAAACCCTAATTATATTTTAGTTATCTTAATTTCTATTTTACAAACCCTAATTGTAATTTGGAAATTTTATTTTTCTAATTAAAACCCTAATTCATGGGTTATAAACCCCAAGGACCATTTTGACCTTAATTGCTAAATTAAGCAATTTTAATTAGGAATATTAATCCTAATTAGCAAGATTGAATTTTATGATTAGGAAATATTAATATAATTATTGAATCCTAATTATAATTTTGGAATATTAATTTTCTATTTTGAAAACCGAAATTCGAAAATATTGGAAATTAGATTGCAAACCTAAAGGATTTAAACCCTAAACCCTAAAGGGTTCAAACCCTAAACCCTAAGGGTTTGTGCAATTGACAAGAATGCCATTAAAATTATTTTGTAAATGTCAAAAATGCCCTTTGTGGATATTTTATTAGATGACTTGTAAATCTTGCCAAATCAAGAGTTGGTAACCAACTATGTTGACTTGGTGACTTTTAATCTTAGCAATTCAGCCTCCTTTTGACACATATGCCAGCAAGATAAGATCATGCATGAATCCAAGTTATATAAATAGTTTTGGAGAGAGAAAGTTCACCAAAAATTGCAAAATTGCTAACTTGCTCTCACCAACTCTCTCTCTCTCTCTCTCTCTCTTAGCATACTAAATTTCTTAGGCAAATCAGTTCCATAAACACCCACTTGATCACCTAGATCAGATTTGGAGAGCAAGAATCAAAGATTGTTCAAGAAAGGTATAAAACCTACTTTTATTTTTGATCTTTGTTGCTAAGAAAAATTTTCTGTTTAAGTGTTTAAATCAGTGCTAGAGGATGTTATATGATGATCTATGTTGATATAACATAGATCCATAGCATCAAAATGCTTTAAAATTGCGTTTTTCAAAATCTGTCCAAGAACAGTTAAGAGGTGTGACAATCAAATGTCATTCACCTTAGATCTTTATGTGTTTATGGTTTTTGTTGTTTAATGTTTGGAATCTATAGTTTGGTATGTTGTCTTTCATCTGAAAGTGGTTTAATAGCCATTAGATGTCTGGATTCGAAGTTATTTAAGGTCAAAACCCGTTGACCGACGTTGACTGGGCTAAAATCTGGGCAGCCCAGAACCTATGAAACAGAGTCTGACAAGGTTTTTAAGCTTCTTGATCTGGCAGGTTTTTAATGTTATGATGTTGTTGTTGTGACATACGTTTATCTGGTTGTGTGGACTATAAATCCATAGTTTTATATCGTGTAAATAATCAGTAGAATCGAAGTAACATATGGTCAAAGTAGGCCAGTTGAGCACGAAATACGTTTCTGGAAAAACCCAGAAATGGTATGAGCAGAATTTCTGACATTGTTTGACCAAAGTGTAACTTTTGATCTTGTTGTTTCTAGACCAATCTGTTGATTTATAAATGTTCTATGACACATGGACTATAACTTCGAACCATCAAACAACAGGAATCATTAAAGGAACATACGATTAAATGGGCTGGAAGGTGGTACCAAGAGACTACCTGGGTTTCTGGGTTACCCAGAAAACCCAGGTACTGTCTGACGGGTTGTTTAGATGGCTAGATCTTGCTATCTTGTTATGATATGACTCTGTTAATGATTACTCGTTGTAATGTTACATAAACACTACACAATCACGGTTCAAGATAGCCCAGAAACGTATTACATAGATAATGAATCATGGTCAAACATGGCATGCTAAACACGAAGCTGTCAGTGTTCTTGAGCTCAAGAACACCAACAGCGACGCTTTTTGTCGCTAAAGGTTATTAGCGACGGTTTTATTATTTTTATTTTCTAAATATTCCGGAAATTATTTAAAAAATAGAAATAAATTCTAAAAATTACAAAAAATGGTTTTTAAAATTATTTTAAATTATGAAAAATAATTTTTGACCAATTGGAATATTTTTCTTTAATATTTATAATTATTTAAATATTAAAAGTATTTAATTTATTTAATTAGTGTATTAAATAAATTAGAGAAAAATGATTTTAATTATTGAAAAATCATTTTAAATAAGAATAATGTATTTAAAAATATTTTGAGTTATAAAATATAATATTCAATATTTTTGGAGAATTTTCATTAATAAATTAATATTAATGATATTAGATTTATTTAATTATGATATTAAATAAATGAATTAAAAATGATTTTATTGATTTAAAAATCATTTAAAAATGAGAAAAATGTTTTAAAAGTATTTTAAGTTATAATTAATGACTTTTAATATTTTGATAATAATTACATTAATATTTAAATATTAATGGTGATGATTTAAAAATGATTTGAATTACTTTAAAAATCATTTAAGTAGAATATTGATGATTTAAAAATATTTTAGGTTATTAACAATAACTTTAATATTTTGACAAGTATGTTATTAATATTTTTATATTATTAAATATTAATGATAATAAGATTATTTGATAATTAAATCATTTAAAAATGATTTAAGTGTTTGAAAAATTATTATAAATTATAATAATTGTTTATAAATTATTAAAAGCTTCCGAAAAATATTATAAACGATATTTGACTTATCTAAAATAATATTGAAGCTTAGAGACCAAGTTTAATTGACAATCAATGTGTTAATTGTCGGATAGGGTGACCATAACACCGAAAATGGACCAAGGTCCAACCAGGCCGAAATAGTTAGACTGGATAAGTGTTTATATAGGTTATAAACACAAATTTGGCTATGTGGTAATGTGTCTAGTAGAAGTTTTAGAAACCCTAATCAAAAGCCGGGAAACCTTAATTTTAAATTCGAGAATCCTAAACCCTAAATTAGGAAACCCTAATCCTAATTGGCAAGCCTAAAGTGTGTATTAAACTTAAATATGATTAGAAAATCCTAATTATATTTTAGTTATCTTAATTTCTATTTTACAAACCCTAATTGTAATTTGGAAATTTTATTTTTCTAATTAAAACCCTAATTCATGGGTTATAAACCCTAAGGACCATTTTGACCTTAATTGCTAAATTAAGCAATTTTAATTAAGAATATTAATCCTAATTAGCAAGATTGAATTTTATGATTAGGAAATATTAATATAATTATTGAATCCTAATTATAGTTTTGGAATATTAATTTTCTATTTTGAAAACCGAAATTCGAAAATATTGGAAATTAGATTGCAAACCTAAAGGGTTCAAACCCTAAACCCTAAAGGGTTCAAACCCTAAACCCTAAGGGTTTGTGCAATTGACAAGAATGCCATTAAAATTATTTTGTAAATGTCAAAAATGCCCTTTGTGGATATTTTATTAGATGACTTGTAAATCTTGCCAAATCAAGAGTTGGTAACCAACTATGTTGACTTGGTGACTTTTAATCTTAGCAATTCAGCCTCCTTTTGACACATATGCCAACAAGATAAGATCATGCATGAATCCAAGTTGTATAAATAGTTTTGGAGAGAGAAAGTTCACCAAAAATTGCAAAATTGCTAACTTGCTCTCACCAACTCTCTCTCTCTCTCTCTCTCTCTCTCTCTCTAGCATACTAAATTTCTTAGGCAAATCAGTTCCATAAACACCCACTTGATCACCTAGATCAGATTTGGAGAGCAAGAATCAAAGATTGTTCAAGAAAGGTATAAAACCTACTTTTATTTTTGATCTTTGTTGCTAAGAAAAATTTTCTGTTTAAGTGTTTAAATCAGTGCTAGAGGATGTTATATGATGATCTATGTTGATATAACATAGATCCATAGCATCAAAATGCTTTAAAATTGCGTTTTTCAAAATCTGTCCAAGAACAGTTAAGAGGTGTGACAATCAAATGTCATTCACCTTAGATCTTTATGTGTTTATGGTTTTTGTTGTTTAATGTTTGGAATCTATAGTTTGGTATGTTGTCTTTCATCTGAAAGTGGTTTAATAGCCATTAGATGTCTGGATTCGAAGTTATTTAAGGTCAAAACCCGTTGACCGACGTTGACTGGGCTAAAATCTGGGCAGCCCAGAACCTATGAAACAGAGTCTGACAAGGTTTTTAAGCTTCTTGATCTGTCAGGTTTTTAATGTTATGATGTTGTTGTTGTGACATACGTTTATCTGGTTATGTGGACTATAAATCCATAGTTTTATATCGTGTAAATAATCAGTAGAATCGAAGTAACATATGGTCAAAGTAGGCCAGTTGAGCACGAAATACGTTTCTGGAAAAACCCAGAAATGGTATGAGCAGAATTTCTGACATTGTTTGACCAAAGTGTAACTTTTGATCTTGTTGTTTCTAGACCAATCTGTTGATTTATAAATGTTCTATGACACATGGACTATAACTTCGAACCATCAAACAACAGGAATCATTAAAGGAACATACGATTAAATGGGCTGGAAGGTGGTACCAAGAGACTACCTGGGTTTCTGGGTTACCCAGAAAACCCAGGTACTGTCTGACGGGTTGTTTAGATGGCTAGATCTTGCTATCTTGTTATGATATGACTCTGTTAATGATTACTCGTTGTAATGTTACATAAACACTACACAATCACGGTTCAAGATAGCCCAGAAACGTATTACATAGATAATGAATCATGGTCAAACATGGCATGCTAAACACGAAGCTGTCAGTGTTCTTGAGCTCAAGAACACCAACAGCGACGCTTTTTGTCGCTAAAGGTTATTAGCGACGGTTTTATTATTTTTATTTTCTGAATATTTCGAAAATTATTTAAAAAATAGAAATAAATTCTAAAAATTACCAAAAATGGTTTTAAAAATTATTTTAAATTATGAAAAATAATTTTTGACCAATTGGAATATTTTTCTTTAATATTTATAATTATTTAAATATTAAAAGTATTTAATTTATTTAATTAGTGTATTAAATAAATTAGAAAAAAATGATTTTAATTATTGAAAAATCATTTTAAATAAGAATAATGTATTTAAAAATATTTTGAGTTATAAAATATAATTTTCAATATTTTTGGAGAATTTTCATTAATAAATTAATATTAATGATATTAGATTTATTTAATTATGATATTAAATAAATGAATTAAAAATGATTTTATTGATTTAAAAATCATTTAAAAATGAGAAAAATGTTTTAAAAGTATTTTAAGTTTTAATTAATGACTTTTAATATTTTGATAATAATTACATTAATATTTAAATATTAATGGTGATGATTTAAAAATGATTTGAATTACTTTAAAAATCATTTAAGTAGAATATTGATGATTTAAAAATATTTTAGGTTATTAACAATAACTTTAATATTTTGACAAGTATGTTATTAATATTTTTATATTATTAAATATTAATGATAATAAGATTATTTGATAATTAAATCATTTAAAAATGATTTAAGTGTTTGAAAAATTATTACAAATTATAATAATTGTTTATAAATTATTAAAAGCTTCCAAAAAATATTATAAACGATATTTGACTTATCTAAAATAATATTGAAGCTTAGAGACCAAGTTTAATTGACAATCAATGTGTTAATTGTCGGATAGGGTGACCAGAACACCGAAAATGGACCAAGGTCCAACCAGACCGAAATAGTTAGACTGGATAAGTGTTTATATAGGTTATAAACACTAATGTGGCTATGTGGTAATGTGTCTAGTAGAAGTTTTAAAAACCCTAATCGAAAGCTGTGAAACCCTAACTTTAAATTCGAGAATCCTAAACCCTAAATTAGGAAACCCTAATCCTAATTGGCAAGCCTAAAGTGTGTATTAAACTTAAATATGATTAGAAAATCCTAATTATATTTTAGTTATCTTAATTTCTATTTTACAAACCCTAATTGTAATTTGGAAATTTTATTTTTCTAATTAAAATCCTGATTCATGGGTTATAAACCCTAAGGACCATTTTGACCTTAATTGCTAAATTAAGTAATTTTAATTAGAAATATTAATTCTAATTAGCAAGATTGAATTTTATGATTAGGAAATATTAATATAATTATTGAATCCTAATTATAATTTTGGAATATTAATTTTCTATTTTGAAAACCGAAATTCGAAAATATTGGAAATTAGATTGCAAACCTAAAGGGTTCAAACTTTAAACCCTAAAGGGTTCAAACCCTAAACCCTAAGGGTTTGTGCAATTGACAAGAATGCCATTAAAATTATTTTGTAAATGTCAAAAATGCCCTTTGTGGATATTTTATTAGATTACCTGTAAATCTTGCCAAATCAAGAGTTGGTAACCAACTATGTTGACTTGGTGACTTTTAATCTTAGCAATTCAGCCTCCTTTTGACACATATGCCAGCAAGATAAGATCATGCATGAATCCAAGTTATATAAATAGTTTTGGAGAGAGAAAGTTCACCAAAAATTGCAAAATTGCTAACTTGCTCTCACCAACTCTCTCTCTCTCTCTCTCTCTCTCTCTCTCTCTCTTAGCATACTAAATTTCTTAGGCAAATCAGTTCCATAAACACCCACTTGATCACCTAGATCAGATTTGGAGAGCAAGAATCAAAGATTGTTCAAGAAAGGTATAAAACCTACTTTTATTTTTGATCTTTGTTGCTAAGAAAAATTTTCTGTTTAAGTGTTTAAATCAGTGCTAGAGGATGTTATATGATGATCTATGTTGATATAACATAGATCCATAGCATCAAAATGCTTTAAAATTGCGTTTTTCAAAATCTGTCCAAGAACAGTTAAGAGGTGTGACAATCAAATGTCATTCACCTTAGATCTTTATGTGTTTATGGTTTTTGTTGTTTAATGTTTGGAATCTATAGTTTGGTATGTTGTCTTTCATCTGAAAGTGGTTTAATAGCCATTAGATGTCTGGATTCGAAGTTATTTAAGGTCAAAACCCGTTGACCGACGTTGACTGGGCTAAAATCTGGGCAGCCCAGAACCTATGAAACAGAGTCTGACAAGGTTTTTAAGCTTCTTGATCTGTCAGGTTTTTAATGTTATGATGTTGTTGTTGTGACATACGTTTATCTGGTTATGTGGACTATAAATCCATAGTTTTATATCGTGTAAATAATCAGTAGAATCGAAGTAACATATGGTCAAAGTAGGCCAGTTGAGCACGAAATACGTTTCTGGAAAAACCCAGAAATGGTATGAGCAGAATTTCTGACATTGTTTGACCAAAGTGTAACTTTTGATCTTGTTGTTTCTAGACCAATCTGTTGATTTATAAATGTTCTATGACACATGGACTATAACTTCGAACCATCAAACAACAGGAATCATTAAAGGAACATACGATTAAATGGGCTGGAAGGTGGTACCAAGAGACTACCTGGGTTTCTGGGTTACCCAGAAAACCCAGGTACTGTCTGACGGGTTGTTTAGATGGCTAGATCTTGCTATCTTGTTATGATATGACTCTGTTAATGATTACTCGTTGTAATGTTACATAAACACTACACAATCACGGTTCAAGATAGCCCAGAAACGTATTACATAGATAATGAATCATGGTCAAACATGGCATGCTAAACACGAAGCTGTCAGTGTTCTTGAGCTCAAGAACACCAACAGCGACGCTTTTTGTCGCTAAAGGTTATTAGCGACGGTTTTATTATTTTTATTTTCTGAATATTTCGAAAATTATTTAAAAAATAGAAATAAATTCTAAAAATTACCAAAAATGGTTTTAAAAATTATTTTAAATTATGAAAAATAATTTTTGACCAATTGGAATATTTTTCTTTAATATTTATAATTATTTAAATATTAAAAGTATTTAATTTATTTAATTAGTGTATTAAATAAATTAGAAAAAAATGATTTTAATTATTGAAAAATCATTTTAAATAAGAATAATGTATTTAAAAATATTTTGAGTTATAAAATATAATTTTCAATATTTTTGGAGAATTTTCATTAATAAATTAATATTAATGATATTAGATTTATTTAATTATGATATTAAATAAATGAATTAAAAATGATTTTATTGATTTAAAAATCATTTAAAAATGAGAAAAATGTTTTAAAAGTATTTTAAGTTTTAATTAATGACTTTTAATATTTTGATAATAATTACATTAATATTTAAATATTAATGGTGATGATTTAAAAATGATTTGAATTACTTTAAAAATCATTTAAGTAGAATATTGATGATTTAAAAATATTTTAGGTTATTAACAATAACTTTAATATTTTGACAAGTATGTTATTAATATTTTTATATTATTAAATATTAATGATAATAAGATTATTTGATAATTAAATCATTTAAAAATGATTTAAGTGTTTGAAAAATTATTACAAATTATAATAATTGTTTATAAATTATTAAAAGCTTCCAAAAAATATTATAAACGATATTTGACTTATCTAAAATAATATTGAAGCTTAGAGACCAAGTTTAATTGACAATCAATGTGTTAATTGTCGGATAGGGTGACCAGAACACCGAAAATGGACCAAGGTCCAACCAGACCGAAATAGTTAGACTGGATAAGTGTTTATATAGGTTATAAACACTAATGTGGCTATGTGGTAATGTGTCTAGTAGAAGTTTTAAAAACCCTAATCGAAAGCTGTGAAACCCTAATTTTAAATTCGAGAATCCTAAACCCTAAATTAGGAAACCCTAATCCTAATTGGCAAGCCTAAAGTGTGTATTAAACTTAAATATGATTAGAAAATCCTAATTATATTTTAGTTATCTTAATTTCTATTTTACAAACCCTAATTGTAATTTGGAAATTTTATTTTTCTAATTAAAATCCTAATTCATGGGTTATAAACCCTAAGGACCATTTTGACCTTAATTGCTAAATTAAGCAATTTTAATTAGGAATATTAATCCTAATTAGCAAGATTGAATTTTATGATTAGGAAATATTAATATAATTATTGAATCCTAATTATAATTTTGGAATATTAATTTCCTATTTTGAAAATCGAAATTCGAAAATATTGGAAATTAGATTGCAAACCTAAAGGGTTCAAACCCTAAACCCTAAAGGGTTCAAACCCTAAACCCTAAGGGTTTGTGCAATTGACAAGAATGCCATTAAAATTATTTTGTAAATGTCAAAAATGCCCTTTGTGGATATTTTATTAGATTACTTGTAAATCTTGCCAAATCAAGAGTTGGTAACCAACTATGTTGACTTGGTGACTTTTAATCTTAGCAATTCAGCCTCCTTTTGACACATATGCCAGCAAGATAAGATCATGCATGAATCCAAGTTATATAAATAGTTTTGGAGAGAGAAAGTTCACCAAAAATTGCAAAATTGCTAACTTGCTCTCACCAACTCTCTCTCTCTCTCTCTCTCTCTCTTAGCATACTAAATTTCTTAGGCAAATCAGTTCCATAAACACCCACTTGATCACCTAGATCAGATTTGGAGAGCAAGAATCAAAGATTGTTCAAGAAAGGTATAAAACCTACTTTTATTTTTGATCTTTGTTGCTAAGAAAAATTTTCTGTTTAAGTGTTTAAATCAGTGCTAGAGGATGTTATATGATGATCTATGTTGATATAACATAGATCCATAGCATCAAAATGCTTTAAAATTGCGTTTTTCAAAATCTGTCCAAGAACAGTTAAGAGGTGTGACAATCAAATGTCATTCACCTTAGATCTTTATGTGTTTATGGTTTTTGTTGTTTAATGTTTGGAATCTATAGTTTGGTATGTTGTCTTTCATCTGAAAGTGGTTTAATAGCCATTAGATGTCTGGATTCGAAGTTATTTAAGGTCAAAACCCGTTGACCGACGTTGACTGGGCTAAAATCTGGGCAGCCCAGAACCTATGAAACAGAGTCTGACAAGGTTTTTAAGCTTCTTGATCTGTCAGGTTTTTAATGTTATGATGTTGTTGTTGTGACATACGTTTATCTGGTTATGTGGACTATAAATCCATAGTTTTATATCGTGTAAATAATCAGTAGAATCGAAGTAACATATGGTCAAAGTAGGCCAGTTGAGCACGAAATACGTTTCTGGAAAAACCCAGAAATGGTATGAGCAGAATTTCTGACATTGTTTGACCAAAGTGTAACTTTTGATCTTGTTGTTTCTAGACCAATCTGTTGATTTATAAATGTTCTATGACACATGGACTATAACTTCGAACCATCAAACAACAGGAATCATTAAAGGAACATACGATTAAATGGGCTGGAAGGTGGTACCAAGAGACTACCTGGGTTTCTGGGTTACCCAGAAAACCCAGGTACTGTCTGACGGGTTGTTTAGATGGCTAGATCTTGCTATCTTGTTATGATATGACTCTGTTAATGATTACTCGTTGTAATGTTACATAAACACTACACAATCACGGTTCAAGATAGCCCAGAAACGTATTACATAGATAATGAATCATGGTCAAACATGGCATGCTAAACACGAAGCTGTCAGTGTTTTTGAGCTCAAGAACACCAATAGCGACGCTTTTTGTCGCTAAAGGTTATTAGCGACGGTTTTATTATTTTTAATATTTCGAAAATTATTTAAAAAATAGAAATAAATTCTAAAAATTACCAAAAATGGTTTTAAAAATTATTTTAAATTATGAAAAATAATTTTTGACCAATTGGAATATTTTTCTTTAATATTTATAATTATTTAAATATTAAAAGTATTTAATTTATTTAATTAGTGTATTAAATAAATTAGAAAAAAATGATTTTAATTATTGAAAAATCATTTTAAATAAGAATAATGTATTTAAAAATATTTTGAGTTATAAAATATAATTTTCAATATTTTTGGAGAATTTTCATTAATAAATTAATATTAATGATATTAGATTTATTTAATTATGATATTAAATAAATGAATTAAAAATGATTTTATTGATTTAAAAATCATTTAAAAATGAGAAAAATGTTTTAAAAGTATTTTAAGTTTTAATTAATGACTTTTAATATTTTGATAATAATTACATTAATATTTAAATATTAATGGTGATGATTTAAAAATGATTTGAATTACTTTAAAAATCATTTAAGTAGAATATTGATGATTTAAAAATATTTTAGGTTATTAACAATAACTTTAATATTTTGACAAGTATGTTATTAATATTTTTATATTATTAAATATTAATGATAATAAGATTATTTGATAATTAAATCATTTAAAAATGATTTAAGTGTTTGAAAAATTATTACAAATTATAATAATTGTTTATAAATTATTAAAAGCTTCCAAAAAATATTATAAACGATATTTGACTTATCTAAAATAATATTGAAGCTTAGAGACCAAGTTTAATTGACAATCAATGTGTTAATTGTCGGATAGGGTGACCAGAACACCGAAAATGGACCAAGGTCCAACCAGACCGAAATAGTTAGACTGGATAAGTGTTTATATAGGTTATAAACACTAATGTGGCTATGTGGTAATGTGTCTAGTAGAAGTTTTAAAAACCCTAATCGAAAGCTGTGAAACCCTAATTTTAAATTCGAGAATCCTAAACCCTAAATTAGGAAACCCTAATCCTAATTGGCAAGCCTAAAGTGTGTATTAAACTTAAATATGATTAGAAAATCCTAATTATATTTTAGTTATCTTAATTTCTATTTTACAAACCCTAATTGTAATTTGGAAATTTTATTTTTCTAATTAAAATCCTAATTCATGGGTTATAAACCCTAAGGACCATTTTGACCTTAATTGCTAAATTAAGTAATTTTAATTAGGAATATTAATTCTAATTAGCAAGATTGAATTTTATGATTAGGAAATATTAATATAATTATTGAATCCTAATTATAATTTTGGAATATTAATTTCCTATTTTGAAAATCGAAATTCGAAAATATTGGAAATTAGATTGCAAACCTAAAGGGTTCAAACCCTAAACCCTAAGGGTTTGTGCAATTGACAAGAATAACTTTAAAATTATTTTGTAAATGTCAAAAATGCCCTTTGTGGATATTTTATTAGATTACTTGTAAATCTTGCCAAATCAAGAGTTGGTAACCAACTATGTTGACTTGGTGACTTTTAATCTTAGCAATTCAGCCTCCTTTTGACACATATGCCAGCAAGATAAGATCATGCATGAATCCAAGTTATATAAATAGTTTTGGAGAGAGAAAGTTCACCAAAAATTGCAAAATTGCTAACTTGCTCTCACCAACTCTCTCTCTCTCTCTCTCTCTCTCTCTCTTAGCATACTAAATTTCTTAGGCAAATCAGTTCCATAAACACCCACTTGATCACCTAGATCAGATTTGGAGAGCAAGAATCAAAGATTGTTCAAGAAAGGTATAAAACCTACTTTTATTTTTGATCTTTGTTGCTAAGAAAAATTTTCTGTTTAAGTGTTTAAATCAGTGCTAGAGGATGTTATATGATGATCTATGTTGATATAACATAGATCCATAGCATCAAAATGCTTTAAAATTGCGTTTTTCAAAATCTGTCCAAGAACAGTTAAGAGGTGTGACAATCAAATGTCATTCACCTTAGATCTTTATGTGTTTATGGTTTTTGTTGTTTAATGTTTGGAATCTATAGTTTGGTATGTTGTCTTTCATCTGAAAGTGGTTTAATAGCCATTAGATGTCTGGATTCGAAGTTATTTAAGGTCAAAACCCGTTGACCGACGTTGACTGGGCTAAAATCTGGGCAGCCCAGAACCTATGAAACAGAGTCTGACAAGGTTTTTAAGCTTCTTGATCTGTCAGGTTTTTAATGTTATGATGTTGTTGTTGTGACATACGTTTATCTGGTTATGTGGACTATAAATCCATAGTTTTATATCGTGTAAATAATCAGTAGAATCGAAGTAACATATGGTCAAAGTAGGCCAGTTGAGCACGAAATACGTTTCTGGAAAAACCCAGAAATGGTATGAGCAGAATTTCTGACATTGTTTGACCAAAGTGTAACTTTTGATCTTGTTGTTTCTAGACCAATCTGTTGATTTATAAATGTTCTATGACACATGGACTATAACTTCGAACCATCAAACAACAGGAATCATTAAAGGAACATACGATTAAATGGGCTGGAAGGTGGTACCAAGAGACTACCTGGGTTTCTGGGTTACCCAGAAAACCCAGGTACTGTCTGACGGGTTGTTTAGATGGCTAGATCTTGCTATCTTGTTATGATATGACTCTGTTAATGATTACTCGTTGTAATGTTACATAAACACTACACAATCACGGTTCAAGATAGCCCAGAAACGTATTACATAGATAATGAATCATGGTCAAACATGGCATGCTAAACACGAAGCTGTCAGTGTTCTTGAGCTCAAGAACACCAACAGCGACGCTTTTTGTCGCTAAAGGTTATTAGCGACGGTTTTATTATTTTTATTTTCTGAATATTTCGAAAATTATTTAAAAAATAGAAATAAATTCTAAAAATTACCAAAAATGGTTTTAAAAATTATTTTAAATTATGAAAAATAATTTTTGACCAATTGGAATATTTTTCTTTAATATTTATAATTATTTAAATATTAAAAGTATTTAATTTATTTAATTAGTGTATTAAATAAATTAGAAAAAAATGATTTTAATTATTGAAAAATCATTTTAAATAAGAATAATGTATTTAAAAATATTTTGAGTTATAAAATATAATTTTCAATATTTTTGGAGAATTTTCATTAATAAATTAATATTAATGATATTAGATTTATTTAATTATGATATTAAATAAATGAATTAAAAATGATTTTATTGATTTAAAAATCATTTAAAAATGAGAAAAATGTTTTAAAAGTATTTTAAGTTTTAATTAATGACTTTTAATATTTTGATAATAATTACATTAATATTTAAATATTAATGGTGATGATTTAAAAATGATTTGAATTACTTTAAAAATCATTTAAGTAGAATATTGATGATTTAAAAATATTTTAGGTTATTAACAATAACTTTAATATTTTGACAAGTATGTTATTAATATTTTTATATTATTAAATATTAATGATAATAAGATTATTTGATAATTAAATCATTTAAAAATGATTTAAGTGTTTGAAAAATTATTACAAATTATAATAATTGTTTATAAATTATTAAAAGCTTCCAAAAAATATTATAAACGATATTTGACTTATCTAAAATAATATTGAAGCTTAGAGACCAAGTTTAATTGACAATCAATGTGTTAATTGTCGGATAGGGTGACCAGAACACCGAAAATGGACCAAGGTCCAACCAGACCGAAATAGTTAGACTGGATAAGTGTTTATATAGGTTATAAACACTAATGTGGCTATGTGGTAATGTGTCTAGTAGAAGTTTTAAAAACCCTAATCGAAAGCTGTGAAACCCTAATTTTAAATTCGAGAATCCTAAACCCTAAATTAGGAAACCCTAATCCTAATTGGCAAGCCTAAAGTGTGTATTAAACTTAAATATGATTAGAAAATCCTAATTATATTTTAGTTATCTTAATTTCTATTTTACAAACCCTAATTGTAATTTGGAAATTTTATTTTTCTAATTAAAATCCTAATTCATGGGTTATAAACCCTAAGGACCATTTTGACCTTAATTGCTAAATTAAGCAATTTTAATTAGGAATATTAATCCTAATTAGCAAGATTGAATTTTATGATTAGGAAATATTAATATAATTATTGAATCCTAATTATAATTTTGGAATATTAATTTTCTATTTTGAAAACCGAAATTCGAAAATATTGGAAATTAGATTGCAAACCTAAAGGGTTCAAACCCTAAACCCTAAAGGGTTCAAACCCTAAACCCTAAGGGTTTGTGCAATTGACAAGAATGCCATTAAAATTATTTTGTAAATGTCAAAAATGCCCTTTGTGGATATTTTATTAGATTACTTGTAAATCTTGCCAAATCAAGAGTTGGTAACCAACTATGTTGACTTGGTGACTTTTAATCTTAGCAATTCAGCCTCCTTTTGACACATATGCCAGCAAGATAAGATCATGCATGAATCCAAGTTATATAAATAGTTTTGGAGAGAGAAAGTTCACCAAAAATTGCAAAATTGCTAACTTGCTCTCACCAACTCTCTCTCTCTCTCTCTCTCTCTCTCTCTTAGCATACTAAATTTCTTAGGCAAATCAGTTCCATAAACACCCACTTGATCACCTAGATCAGATTTGGAGAGCAAGAATCAAAGATTGTTCAAGAAAGGTATAAAACCTACTTTTATTTTTGATCTTTGTTGCTAAGAAAAATTTTCTGTTTAAGTGTTTAAATCAGTGCTAGAGGATGTTATATGATGATCTATGTTGATATAACATAGATCCATAGCATCAAAATGCTTTAAAATTGCGTTTTTCAAAATCTGTCCAAGAACAGTTAAGAGGTGTGACAATCAAATGTCATTCACCTTAGATCTTTATGTGTTTATGGTTTTTGTTGTTTAATGTTTGGAATCTATAGTTTGGTATGTTGTCTTTCATCTGAAAGTGGTTTAATAGCCATTAGATGTCTGGATTCGAAGTTATTTAAGGTCAAAACCCGTTGACCGACGTTGACTGGGCTAAAATCTGGGCAGCCCAGAACCTATGAAACAGAGTCTGACAAGGTTTTTAAGCTTCTTGATCTGTCAGGTTTTTAATGTTATGATGTTGTTGTTGTGACATACGTTTATCTGGTTATGTGGACTATAAATCCATAGTTTTATATCGTGTAAATAATCAGTAGAATCGAAGTAACATATGGTCAAAGTAGGCCAGTTGAGCACGAAATACGTTTCTGGAAAAACCCAGAAATGGTATGAGCAGAATTTCTGACATTGTTTGACCAAAGTGTAACTTTTGATCTTGTTGTTTCTAGACCAATCTGTTGATTTATAAATGTTCTATGACACATGGACTATAACTTCGAACCATCAAACAACAGGAATCATTAAAGGAACATACGATTAAATGGGCTGGAAGGTGGTACCAAGAGACTACCTGGGTTTCTGGGTTACCCAGAAAACCCAGGTACTGTCTGACGGGTTGTTTAGATGGCTAGATCTTGCTATCTTGTTATGATATGACTCTGTTAATGATTACTCGTTGTAATGTTACATAAACACTACACAATCACGGTTCAAGATAGCCCAGAAACGTATTACATAGATAATGAATCATGGTCAAACATGGCATGCTAAACACGAAGCTGTCAGTGTTCTTGAGCTCAAGAACACCAACAGCGACGCTTTTTGTCGCTAAAGGTTATTAGCGACGGTTTTATTATTTTTATTTTCTGAATATTTCGAAAATTATTTAAAAAATAGAAATAAATTCTAAAAATTACCAAAAATGGTTTTAAAAATTATTTTAAATTATGAAAAATAATTTTTGACCAATTGGAATATTTTTCTTTAATATTTATAATTATTTAAATATTAAAAGTATTTAATTTATTTAATTAGTGTATTAAATAAATTAGAAAAAAATGATTTTAATTATTGAAAAATCATTTTAAATAAGAATAATGTATTTAAAAATATTTTGAGTTATAAAATATAATTTTCAATATTTTTGGAGAATTTTCATTAATAAATTAATATTAATGATATTAGATTTATTTAATTATGATATTAAATAAATGAATTAAAAATGATTTTATTGATTTAAAAATCATTTAAAAATGAGAAAAATGTTTTAAAAGTATTTTAAGTTTTAATTAATGACTTTTAATATTTTGATAATAATTACATTAATATTTAAATATTAATGGTGATGATTTAAAAATGATTTGAATTACTTTAAAAATCATTTAAGTAGAATATTGATGATTTAAAAATATTTTAGGTTATTAACAATAACTTTAATATTTTGACAAGTATGTTATTAATATTTTTATATTATTAAATATTAATGATAATAAGATTATTTGATAATTAAATCATTTAAAAATGATTTAAGTGTTTGAAAAATTATTACAAATTATAATAATTGTTTATAAATTATTAAAAGCTTCCAAAAAATATTATAAACGATATTTGACTTATCTAAAATAATATTGAAGCTTAGAGACCAAGTTTAATTGACAATCAATGTGTTAATTGTCGGATAGGGTGACCAGAACACCGAAAATGGACCAAGGTCCAACCAGACCGAAATAGTTAGACTGGATAAGTGTTTATATAGGTTATAAACACTAATGTGGCTATGTGGTAATGTGTCTAGTAGAAGTTTTAAAAACCCTAATCGAAAGCTGTGAAACCCTAATTTTAAATTCGAGAATCCTAAACCCTAAATTAGGAAACCCTAATCCTAATTGGCAAGCCTAAAGTGTGTATTAAACTTAAATATGATTAGAAAATCCTAATTATATTTTAGTTATCTTAATTTCTATTTTACAAACCCTAATTGTAATTTGGAAATTTTATTTTTCTAATTAAAATCCTAATTCATGGGTTATAAACCCTAAGGACCATTTTGACCTTAATTGCTAAATTAAGTAATTTTAATTAGGAATATTAATTCTAATTAGCAAGATTGAATTTTATGATTAGGAAATATTAATATAATTATTGAATCCTAATTATAATTTTGGAATATTAATTTCCTATTTTGAAAACCGAAATTCGAAAATATTGGAAATTAGATTGCAAACCTAAAGGGTTCAAACCCTAAACCCTAAAGGGTTCAAACCCTAAACCCTAAGGGTTTGTGCAATTGACAAGAATGCCATTAAAATTATTTTGTAAATGTCAAAAATGCCCTTTGTGGATATTTTATTAGATTACTTGTAAATCTTGCCAAATCAAGAGTTGGTAACCAACTATGTTGACTTGGTGACTTTTAATCTTAGCAATTCAGCCTCCTTTTGACACATATGCCAGCAAGATAAGATCATGCATGAATCCAAGTTATATAAATAGTTTTGGAGAGAGAAAGTTCACCAAAAATTGCAAAATTGCTAACTTGCTCTCACCAACTCTCTCTCTCTCTCTCTCTCTCTCTCTCTCTAGCATACTAAATTTCTTAGGCAAATCAGTTCCATAAACACCCACTTGATCACCTAGATCAGATTTGGAGAGCAAGAATCAAAGATTGTTCAAGAAAGGTATAAAACCTACTTTTATTTTTGATCTTTGTTGCTAAGAAAAATTTTCTGTTTAAGTGTTTAAATCAGTGCTAGAGGATGTTATATGATGATCTATGTTGATATAACATAGATCCATAGCATCAAAATGCTTTAAAATTGCGTTTTTCAAAATCTGTCCAAGAACAGTTAAGAGGTGTGACAATCAAATGTCATTCACCTTAGATCTTTATGTGTTTATGGTTTTTGTTGTTTAATGTTTGGAATCTATAGTTTGGTATGTTGTCTTTCATCTGAAAGTGGTTTAATAGCCATTAGATGTCTGGATTCGAAGTTATTTAAGGTCAAAACCCGTTGACCGACGTTGACTGGGCTAAAATCTGGGCAGCCCAGAACCTATGAAACAGAGTCTGACAAGGTTTTTAAGCTTCTTGATCTGTCAGGTTTTTAATGTTATGATGTTGTTGTTGTGACATACGTTTATCTGGTTATGTGGACTATAAATCCATAGTTTTATATCGTGTAAATAATCAGTAGAATCGAAGTAACATATGGTCAAAGTAGGCCAGTTGAGCACGAAATACGTTTCTGGAAAAACCCAGAAATGGTATGAGCAGAATTTCTGACATTGTTTGACCAAAGTGTAACTTTTGATCTTGTTGTTTCTAGACCAATCTGTTGATTTATAAATGTTCTATGACACATGGACTATAACTTCGAACCATCAAACAACAGGAATCATTAAAGGAACATACGATTAAATGGGCTGGAAGGTGGTACCAAGAGACTACCTGGGTTTCTGGGTTACCCAGAAAACCCAGGTACTGTCTGACGGGTTGTTTAGATGGCTAGATCTTGCTATCTTGTTATGATATGACTCTGTTAATGATTACTCGTTGTAATGTTACATAAACACTACACAATCACGGTTCAAGATAGCCCAGAAACGTATTACATAGATAATGAATCATGGTCAAACATGGCATGCTAAACACGAAGCTGTCAGTGTTCTTGAGCTCAAGAACACCAACAGCGACGCTTTTTGTCGCTAAAGGTTATTAGCGACGGTTTTATTATTTTTATTTTCTGAATATTTCGAAAATTATTTAAAAAATAGAAATAAATTCTAAAAATTATGGTTTTAAAAATTATTTTAAATTATGAAAAATTATTGGAATATTTTTCTTTAATATTTATAATTATTTAAATATTAAAAGTATTTAATTTATTTAATTAGTGTATTAAATAAATTAGATGATTTTAATTAAAAAATCATTTTAAATAAGAATAATGTATTTAAAAATATTTTGAGTTATAAAATATAATTTTCAATATTTTTGGAGAATTTTCATTAATAAATTAATATTAATGATATTAGATTTATTTAATTATGATATTAAATAAATGAATTAAAAATGATTTTATTGAAAAAATCATTTAAAAATGAAAAAATGGTGTTTTAATGACTTTTAATATTTTGAAATAATGATTTTAAAAATGATTTGAATTACTTTAAAAATCATTTAAGTAGAATATTGATGATTTAAAAATATTTTAGGTTATTAACAATAACTTTAATATTTTGACAAGTATGTTATTAATATTTTTATATTATTAAATATTAATGATAATAAGATTATTTGATAATTAAATCATTTAAAAATGATTTAAGTGTTTGAAAAATTATTACAAATTATAATAATTGTTTATAAATTATTAAAAGCTTCCAAAAAATATTATAAACGATATTTGACTTATCTAAAATAATATTGAAGCTTAGAGACCAAGTTTAATTGACAATCAATGTGTTAATTGTCGGATAGGGTGACCAGAACACCGAAAATGGACCAAGGTCCAACCAGACCGAAATAGTTAGACTGGATAAGTGTTTATATAGGTTATAAACACTAATGTGGCTATGTGGTAATGTGTCTAGTAGAAGTTTTAAAAACCCTAATCGAAAGCTGTGAAACCCTAATTTTAAATTCGGGAATCCTAAACCCTAAATTAGGAAACCCTAATCCTAATTGGCAAGCCTAAAGTGTGTATTAAACTTAAATATGATTAGAAAATCCTAATTATATTTTAGTTATCTTAATTTCTATTTTACAAACCCTAATTGTAATTTGGAAATTTTATTTTTCTAATTAAAATCCTAATTCATGGGTTATAAACCCTAAGGACCATTTTGACCTTAATTGCTAAATTAAGCAATTTTAATTAGGAATATTAATCCTAATTAGCAAGATTGAATTTTATGATTAGGAAATATTAATATAATTATTGAATCCTAATTATAATTTTGGAATATTAATTTTCTATTTTGAAAACCGAAATTCGAAAATATTGGAAATTAGATTGCAAACCTAAAGGGTTCAAACCCTAAACCCTAAAGGGTTCAAACCCTAAACCCTAAGGGTTTGTGCAATTGACAAGAATGCCATTAAAATTATTTTGTAAATGTCAAAAATGCCCTTTGTGGATATTTTATTAGATGACTTGTAAATCTTGCCAAATCAAGAGTTGGTAACCAACTATGTTGACTTGGTGACTTTTAATCTTAGCAATTCAGCCTCCTTTTGACACATATGCCAGCAAGATAAGATCATGCATGAATCCAAGTTATATAAATAGTTTTGGAGAGAGAAAGTTCACCAAAAATTGCAAAATTGCTAACTTGCTCTCACCAACTCTCTCTCTCTCTCTCTCTCTCTCTCTCTCTTAGCATACTAAATTTCTTAGGCAAATCAGTTCCATAAACACCCACTTGATCACCTAGATCAGATTTGGAGAGCAAGAATCAAAGATTGTTCAAGAAAGGTATAAAACCTACTTTTATTTTTGATCTTTGTTGCTAAGAAAAATTTTCTGTTTAAGTGTTTAAATCAGTGCTAGAGGATGTTATATGATGATCTATGTTGATATAACATAGATCCATAGCATCAAAATGCTTTAAAATTGCGTTTTTCAAAATCTGTCCAAGAACAGTTAAGAGGTGTGACAATCAAATGTCATTCACCTTAGATCTTTATGTGTTTATGGTTTTTGTTGTTTAATGTTTGGAATCTATAGTTTGGTATGTTGTCTTTCATCTGAAAGTGGTTTAATAGCCATTAGATGTCTGGATTCGAAGTTATTTAAGGTCAAAACCCGTTGACCGACGTTGACTGGGCTAAAATCTGGGCAGCCCAGAACCTATGAAACAGAGTCTGACAAGGTTTTTAAGCTTCTTGATCTGTCAGGTTTTTAATGTTATGATGTTGTTGTTGTGACATACGTTTATCTGGTTATGTGGACTATAAATCCATAGTTTTATATCGTGTAAATAATCAGTAGAATCGAAGTAACATATGGTCAAAGTAGGCCAGTTGAGCACGAAATACGTTTCTGGAAAAACCCAGAAATGGTATGAGCAGAATTTCTGACATTGTTTGACCAAAGTGTAACTTTTGATCTTGTTGTTTCTAGACCAATCTGTTGATTTATAAATGTTCTATGACACATGGACTATAACTTCGAACCATCAAACAACAGGAATCATTAAAGGAACATACGATTAAATGGGCTGGAAGGTGGTACCAAGAGACTACCTGGGTTTCTGGGTTACCCAGAAAACCCAGGTACTGTCTGACGGGTTGTTTAGATGGCTAGATCTTGCTATCTTGTTATGATATGACTCTGTTAATGATTACTCGTTGTAATGTTACATAAACACTACACAATCACGGTTCAAGATAGCCCAGAAACGTATTACATAGATAATGAATCATGGTCAAACATGGCATGCTAAACACGAAGCTGTCAGTGTTCTTGAGCTCAAGAACACCAACAGCGACGCTTTTTGTCGCTAAAGGTTATTAGCGACGGTTTTATTATTTTTATTTTCTGAATATTTCGAAAATTATTTAAAAAATAGAAATAAATTCTAAAAATTACCAAAAATGGTTTTAAAAATTATTTTAAATTATGAAAAATAATTTTTGACCAATTGGAATATTTTTCTTTAATATTTATAATTATTTAAATATTAAAAGTATTTAATTTATTTAATTAGTGTATTAAATAAATTAGAAAAAAATGATTTTAATTATTGAAAAATCATTTTAAATAAGAATAATGTATTTAAAAATATTTTGAGTTATAAAATATAATTTTCAATATTTTTGGAGAATTTTCATTAATAAATTAATATTAATGATATTAGATTTATTTAATTATGATATTAAATAAATGAATTAAAAATGATTTTATTGATTTAAAAATCATTTAAAAATGAGAAAAATGTTTTAAAAGTATTTTAAGTTTTAATTAATGACTTTTAATATTTTGATAATAATTACATTAATATTTAAATATTAATGGTGATGATTTAAAAATGATTTGAATTACTTTAAAAATCATTTAAGTAGAATATTGATGATTTAAAAATATTTTAGGTTATTAACAATAACTTTAATATTTTGACAAGTATGTTATTAATATTTTTATATTATTAAATATTAATGATAATAAGATTATTTGATAATTAAATCATTTAAAAATGATTTAAGTGTTTGAAAAATTATTACAAATTATAATAATTGTTTATAAATTATTAAAAGCTTCCAAAAAATATTATAAACGATATTTGACTTATCTAAAATAATATTGAAGCTTAGAGACCAAGTTTAATTGACAATCAATGTGTTAATTGTCGGATAGGGTGACCAGAACACCGAAAATGGACCAAGGTCCAACCAGACCGAAATAGTTAGACTGGATAAGTGTTTATATAGGTTATAAACACTAATGTGGCTATGTGGTAATGTGTCTAGTAGAAGTTTTAAAAACCCTAATCGAAAGCTGTGAAACCCTAATTTTAAATTCGGGAATCCTAAACCCTAAATTAGGAAACCCTAATCCTAATTGGCAAGCCTAAAGTGTGTATTAAACTTAAATATGATTAGAAAATCCTAATTATATTTTAGTTATCTTAATTTCTATTTTACAAACCCTAATTGTAATTTGGAAATTTTATTTTTCTAATTAAAATCCTAATTCATGGGTTATAAACCCTAAGGACCATTTTGACCTTAATTGCTAAATTAAGTAATTTTAATTAGGAATATTAATTCTAATTAGCAAGATTGAATTTTATGATTAGGAAATATTAATATAATTATTGAATCCTAATTATAATTTTGGAATATTAATTTCTATTTTGAAAACCGAAATTCGAAAATATTGGAAATTAGATTGCAAACCTAAAGGGTTCAAACCCTAAACCCTAAAGGGTTCAAACCCTAAACCCTAAGGGTTTGTGCAATTGACAAGAATGCCATTAAAATTATTTTGTAAATGTCAAAAATGCCCTTTGTGGATATTTTATTAGATTACTTGTAAATCTTGCCAAATCAAGAGTTGGTAACCAACTATGTTGACTTGGTGACTTTTAATCTTAGCAATTCAGCCTCCTTTTGACACATATGCCAGCAAGATAAGATCATGCATGAATCCAAGTTATATAAATAGTTTTGGAGAGAGAAAGTTCACCAAAAATTGCAAAATTGCTAACTTGCTCTCACCAACTCTCTCTCTCTCTCTCTCTCTCTCTCTCTTAGCATACTAAATTTCTTAGGCAAATCAGTTCCATAAACACCCACTTGATCACCTAGATCAGATTTGGAGAGCAAGAATCAAAGATTGTTCAAGAAAGGTATAAAACCTACTTTTATTTTTGATCTTTGTTGCTAAGAAAAATTTTCTGTTTAAGTGTTTAAATCAGTGCTAGAGGATGTTATATGATGATCTATGTTGATATAACATAGATCCATAGCATCAAAATGCTTTAAAATTGCGTTTTTCAAAATCTGTCCAAGAACAGTTAAGAGGTGTGACAATCAAATGTCATTCACCTTAGATCTTTATGTGTTTATGGTTTTTGTTGTTTAATGTTTGGAATCTATAGTTTGGTATGTTGTCTTTCATCTGAAAGTGGTTTAATAGCCATTAGATGTCTGGATTCGAAGTTATTTAAGGTCAAAACCCGTTGACCGACGTTGACTGGGCTAAAATCTGGGCAGCCCAGAACCTATGAAACAGAGTCTGACAAGGTTTTTAAGCTTCTTGATCTGTCAGGTTTTTAATGTTATGATGTTATTGTTGTGACATACGTTTATCTGGTTATGTGGACTATAAATCCATAGTTTTATATCGTGTAAATAATCAGTAGAATCGGAGTAACATATGGTCAAAGTAGGCCAGTTGAGCACGAAATACGTTTCTGAAAAAACCCAGAAATGGTATGAGCAGAATTTTTGACATTGTTTGACCAAAGTGTAACTTTTGATCTTGTTGTTTCTAGACCAATCTGTTGATTTATAAATGTTCTATGACACGTGGACTATAACTTCGAACCATCAAACAACAGGAATCATTAAAGGAACATACGATTAAATGGGCTGGAAGGTGGTACCAAGAGACTACCTGGGTTTCTGGGTTACCCAGAAAACCTAGGAACTGTCTGACGGGTTGTTTAGATGGCTAGATCTTGCTATCTTGTTATGATATGACTCTGTTAATGATTACTCGTTGTAATGTTACATAAACACTACACAATCACGGTTCAAGATAGCCCAGAAACGTATTACATAGATAATGAATCATGGTCAAACATGGCATGCTAAACACGAAGCTGTCAGTGTTCTTGAGCTCAAGAACACCAACAGCGACGCTTTTTGTCGCTAAAGGTTATTAGCGACGGTTTTATTATTTTTATTTTCTGAATATTTCGAAAATTATTTAAAAAATAGAAATAAATTCTAAAAATTACCAAAAATGGTTTTAAAAATTATTTTAAATTATGAAAAATAATTTTTGACCAATTGGAATATTTTTCTTTAATATTTATAATTATTTAAATATTAAAAGTATTTAATTTATTTAATTAGTGTATTAAATAAATTAGAAAAAAATGATTTTAATTATTGAAAAATCATTTTAAATAAGAATAATGTATTTAAAAATATTTTGAGTTATAAAATATAATTTTCAATATTTTTGGAGAATTTTCATTAATAAATTAATATTAATGATATTAGATTTATTTAATTATGATATTAAATAAATGAATTAAAAATGATTTTATTGATTTAAAAATCATTTAAAAATGAGAAAAATGTTTTAAAAGTATTTTAAGTTTTAATTAATGACTTTTAATATTTTGATAATAATTACATTAATATTTAAATATTAATGGTGATGATTTAAAAATGATTTGAATTACTTTAAAAATCATTTAAGTAGAATATTGATGATTTAAAAATATTTTAGGTTATTAACAATAACTTTAATATTTTGACAAGTATGTTATTAATATTTTTATATTATTAAATATTAATGATAATAAGATTATTTGATAATTAAATCATTTAAAAATGATTTAAGTGTTTGAAAAATTATTACAAATTATAATAATTGTTTATAAATTATTAAAAGCTTCCAAAAAATATTATAAACGATATTTGACTTATCTAAAATAATATTGAAGCTTAGAGACCAAGTTTAATTGACAATCAATGTGTTAATTGTCGGATAGGGTGACCAGAACACCGAAAATGGACCAAGGTCCAACCAGACCGAAATAGTTAGACTGGATAAGTGTTTATATAGGTTATAAACACTAATGTGGCTATGTGGTAATGTGTCTAGTAGAAGTTTTAAAAACCCTAATCGAAAGCTGTGAAACCCTAATTTTAAATTCGGGAATCCTAAACCCTAAATTAGGAAACCCTAATCCTAATTGGCAAGCCTAAAGTGTGTATTAAACTTAAATATGATTAGAAAATCCTAATTATATTTTAGTTATCTTAATTTCTATTTTACAAACCCTAATTGTAATTTAGAAATTTTATTTTTCTAATTAAAATCCTAATTCATTGGTTATAAACCCTAAGGACCATTTTGACCTTAATTGCTAAATTAAGCAATTTTAATTAGGAATATTAATCCTAATTAGCAAGATTGAATTTTATGATTAGGAAATATTAATATAATTATTGAATCCTAATTATAATTTTGGAATATTAATTTTCTATTTTGAAAACCAAAATTCAAAAATATTGGAAATTAGATTGCAAACCTAAAGGGTTCAAATCCTAAACCATAAAGGGTTCAAATCCTAAACCCTAAGGGTTTGTGCAATTAACAAGAATGCCATTAAAATTATTTTGTAAATGTCAAAAATGCCCTTTGTGGATATTTTATTAGATGACTTGTAAATCTTGCCAAATCAAGAGTTGGTAACCAACTATGTTGACTTGGTGACTTTTAATCTTAGCAATTCTGCCTCCTTTTGACAAATATGCCAGCAAGATAAGATCATGCATGAATCCAAGTTATATAAATAGTTTTGGAGAGAGAAAGTTCACCAAAAATTGCTAACTTGCTCTCACCAACTCTCTCTCTCTCTCTCTCTCTCTCTCTCTTAGCATACTAAATTTCTTAGGCAAATCAGTTCCATAAACACCCACTTGATCACCTAGATCAGATTTGGAGAGCAAGAATCAAAGATTGTTCAAGAAAGGTATAAAACCTACTTTTATTTTTGATCTTTGTTGCTAAGAAAAATTTTCTGTTTAAGTGTTTAAATCAGTGCTAGAGGATGTTATATGATGATCTATGTTGATATAACATAGATCCATAGCATCAAAATGCTTTAAAATTGCGTTTTTCAAAATCTGTCCAAGAACAGTTAAGAGGTGTGACAATCAAATGTCATTCACCTTAGATCTTTATGTGTTTATGGTTTTTGTTGTTTAATGTTTGGAATCTATAGTTTGGTATGTTGTCTTTCATCTGAAAGTGGTTTAATAGCCATTAGATGTCTGGATTCGAAGTTATTTAAGGTCAAAACCCGTTGACCGACGTTGACTGGGCTAAAATCTGGGCAGCCCAGAACCTATGAAACAGAGTCTGACAAGGTTTTTAAGCTTCTTGATCTGTCAGGTTTTTAATGTTATGATGTTGTTGTTGTGACATACGTTTATCTGGTTATGTGGACTATAAATCCATAGTTTTATATCGTGTAAATAATCAGTAGAATCGAAGTAACATATGGTCAAAGTAGGCCAGTTGAGCACGAAATACGTTTCTGGAAAAACCCAGAAATGGTATGAGCAGAATTTCTGACATTGTTTGACCAAAGTGTAACTTTTGATCTTGTTGTTTCTAGACCAATCTGTTGATTTATAAATGTTCTATGACACATGGACTATAACTTCGAACCATCAAACAACAGGAATCATTAAAGGAACATACGATTAAATGGGCTGGAAGGTGGTACCAAGAGACTACCTGGGTTTCTGGGTTACCCAGAAAACCCAGGTACTGTCTGACGGGTTGTTTAGATGGCTAGATCTTGCTATCTTGTTATGATATGACTCTGTTAATGATTACTCGTTGTAATGTTACATAAACACTACACAATCACGGTTCAAGATAGCCCAGAAACGTATTACATAGATAATGAATCATGGTCAAACATGGCATGCTAAACACGAAGCTGTCAGTGTTCTTGAGCTCAAGAACACCAACAGCGACGCTTTTTGTCGCTAAAGGTTATTAGCGACGGTTTTATTATTTTTATTTTCTGAATATTTCGAAAATTATTTAAAAAATAGAAATAAATTCTAAAAATTACCAAAAATGGTTTTAAAAATTATTTTAAATTATGAAAAATAATTTTTGACCAATTGGAATATTTTTCTTTAATATTTATAATTATTTAAATATTAAAAGTATTTAATTTATTTAATTAGTGTATTAAATAAATTAGAAAAAAATGATTTTAATTATTGAAAAATCATTTTAAATAAGAATAATGTATTTAAAAATATTTTGAGTTATAAAATATAATTTTCAATATTTTTGGAGAATTTTCATTAATAAATTAATATTAATGATATTAGATTTATTTAATTATGATATTAAATAAATGAATTAAAAATGATTTTATTGATTTAAAAATCATTTAAAAATGAGAAAAATGTTTTAAAAGTATTTTAAGTTTTAATTAATGACTTTTAATATTTTGATAATAATTACATTAATATTTAAATATTAATGGTGATGATTTAAAAATGATTTGAATTACTTTAAAAATCATTTAAGTAGAATATTGATGATTTAAAAATATTTTAGGTTATTAACAATAACTTTAATATTTTGACAAGTATGTTATTAATATTTTTATATTATTAAATATTAATGATAATAAGATTATTTGATAATTAAATCATTTAAAAATGATTTAAGTGTTTGAAAAATTATTACAAATTATAATAATTGTTTATAAATTATTAAAAGCTTCCAAAAAATATTATAAACGATATTTGACTTATCTAAAATAATATTGAAGCTTAGAGACCAAGTTTAATTGACAATCAATGTGTTAATTGTCGGATAGGGTGACCAGAACACCGAAAATGGACCAAGGTCCAACCAGACCGAAATAGTTAGACTGGATAAGTGTTTATATAGGTTATAAACACTAATGTGGCTATGTGGTAATGTGTCTAGTAGAAGTTTTAAAAACCCTAATCGAAAGCTGTGAAACCCTAATTTTAAATTCGAGAATCCTAAACCCTAAATTAGGAAACCCTAATCCTAATTGGCAAGCCTAAAGTGTGTATTAAACTTAAATATGATTAGAAAATCCTAATTATATTTTAGTTATCTTAATTTCTATTTTACAAACCCTAATTGTAATTTGGAAATTTTATTTTTCTAATTAAAATCCTAATTCATGGGTTATAAACCCTAAGGACCATTTTGACCTTAATTGCTAAATTAAGCAATTTTAATTAGGAATATTAATCCTAATTAGCAAGATTGAATTTTATGATTAGGAAATATTAATATAATTATTGAATCCTAATTATAATTTTGGAATATTAATTTTCTATTTTGAAAACCGAAATTCGAAAATATTGGAAATTAGATTGCAAACCTAAAGGGTTCAAATCCTAAACCCTAAAGGGTTCAAACCTAAACCCTAAGGGTTTGTGCAATTGACAAGAATGCCATTAAAATTATTTTGTAAATGTCAAAAATGCCCTTTGTGGATATTTTATTAGATTACTTGTAAATCTTGCCAAATCAAGAGTTGGTAACCAACTATGTTGACTTGGTGACTTTTAATCTTAGCAATTCAGCCTCCTTTTGACACATATGCCAGCAAGATAAGATCATGCATGAATCCAAGTTATATAAATAGTTTTGGAGAGAGAAAGTTCACCAAAAATTGCAAAATTGCTAACTTGCTCTCACCAACTCTCTCTCTCTCTCTCTCTCTAGCATACTAAATTTCTTAGGCAAATCAGTTCCATAAACACCCACTTGATCACCTAGATCAGATTTGGAGAGCAAGAATCAAAGATTGTTCAAGAAAGGTATAAAACCTACTTTTATTTTTGATCTTTGTTGCTAAGAAAAATTTTCTGTTTAAGTGTTTAAATCAGTGCTAGAGGATGTTATATGATGATCTATGTTGATATAACATAGATCCATAGCATCAAAATGCTTTAAAATTGCGTTTTTCAAAATCTGTCCAAGAACAGTTAAGAGGTCTGACAATCAAATGTCATTCACCTTAGATCTTTATGTGTTTATGGTTTTTGTTGTTTAATGTTTGGAATCTATAGTTTGGTATGTTGTCTTTCATCTGAAAGTGGTTTAATAGCCATTAGATGTCTGGATTCGAAGTTATTTAAGGTCAAAACCCGTTGACCGACGTTGACTGGGCTAAAATCTGGGCAGCCCAGAACCTATGAAACAGAGTCTGACAAGGTTTTTAAGCTTCTTGATCTGTCAGGTTTTTAATGTTATGATGTTGTTGTTGTGACATACGTTTATCTGGTTATGTGGACTATAAATCCATAGTTTTATATCGTGTAAATAATCAGTAGAATCGAAGTAACATATGGTCAAAGTAGGCCAGTTGAGCACGAAATACGTTTCTGGAAAAACCCAGAAATGGTATGAGCAGAATTTCTGACATTGTTTGACCAAAGTGTAACTTTTGATCTTGTTGTTTCTAGACCAATCTGTTGATTTATAAATGTTCTATGACACATGGACTATAACTTCGAACCATCAAACAACAGGAATCATTAAAGGAGCATACGATTAAATGGGTTGGAAGGTGGTACCAAGAGACTACCTGGGTTTCTGGGTTACCCAGAAAACCCAGGTACTGTCTGACAGGTTGTTTAGATGGCTAGATCTTGCTATCTTGTTATGATATGACTCTGTTAATGATTACTCGTTGTAATGTTACATAAACACTACACAATCACGGTTCAAGATAGCCCAGAAACGTATTACATAGATAATGAATCATGGTCAAACATGGCATGCTAAACACGAAGCTGTCAGTGTTCTTGAGCTCAAGAACACCAACAGCGACGCTTTTTGTCGCTAAAGGTTATTAGCGACGGTTTTATTATTTTTATTTTCTGAATATTCCGAAAATTATTTAAAAAATAGAAATAAATTCTAAAAATTACCAAAAATGGTTTTAAAAATTATTTTAAATTATGAAAAATAATTTTTGACCAATTGGAATATTTTTCTTTAATATTTATAATTATTTAAATATTAAAAGTATTTAATTTATTTAATTAGTGTATTAAATAAATTAGAGAAAAATGATTTTAATTATTGAAAAATCATTTTAAATAAGAATAATGTATTTAAAAATATTTTGAGTTATAAAATATAATTTTCAATATTTTTGGAGAATTTTCATTAATAAATTAATATTAATGATATTAGATTTATTTAATTATGATATTAAATAAATGAATTAAAAATGATTTTATTGATTTAAAAATCATTTAAAAATGAGAAAAATGTTTTAAAAGTATTTTAAGTTTTAATTAATGACTTTTAATATTTTGATAATAATTACATTAATATTTAAATATTAATGGTGATGATTTAAAAATGATTTGAATTACTTTAAAAATCATTTAAGTAGAATATTGATGATTTAAAAATATTTTAGGTTATTAACAATAACTTTAATATTTTGACAAGTATGTTATTAATATTTTTATATTATTAAATATTAATGATAATAAGATTATTTGATAATTAAATCATTTAAAAATGATTTAAGTGTTTGAAAAATTATTATAAATTATAATAATTGTTTATAAATTATTAAAAGCTTCGAAAAATATTATAAACGATATTTGACTTATCTAAAATAATATTGAAGCTTAGAGACCAAGTTTAATTGACAATCAATGTGTTAATTGTCGGATAGGGTGACCAGAACACCGAAAATAGACCAAGGTCCAACCAGACCGAAATAGTTAGACTGGATAAGTGTTTATATATGTTACAAACACTAATGTAGCTATGTGGTAATGTGTCTAGTAGAAGTTTTAGAAACCCTAATCGAAAGTCGGGAAACCCTAATTTTAAATTTGGGAATCTTAAACCCTAAATTAGGAAACCCTAATCCTAATTGGCAAGCCTAAAGTGTGTATTAAACTTAAATATGATTAGAAAATCCTAATTATATTTTAGTTATCTTAATTTTTATTTTACAAACCCTAATTGTAATTTGGAAATTTTATTTTTCATCCTAATTCATGGGCTATAAACCCTAAGGACCATTTTGACCTTAATTTCTAAATTAAGCAATTTTAATTAGGAATATTAATCCTAATTAGCAAGATTGAATTTTATGATTAGGAAATATTAATATAATTATTGAATCCTAATTATAATTTTAGAATATTAATTTTCTATTTTGAAAACCGAAATTCGAAAATATTGGAAATTAGATTGCAAACCTAAAGGATTTAAACCCTAAACCCTAAAGGGTTCAAATCCTAAACCCTAAGGGTTTGTGCAATTGACAAGAATGCCATTAAAATTATTTTGTAAATGTCAAAAATGCCCTTTGTGGATATTTTATTAGATGACTTGTAAATCTTGCCAAATCAAGAGTTGGTAACCAACTATGTTGACTTGGTGACTTTTAATCTTAGCAATTCAGCCTCCTTTTGACAAATATGCCAGCAAGATTAGATCATGCATGAATCCAAGTTATATAAATAGTTTTGGAGAGAGAAAGTTCACCAAAAATTGCTAACTTGCTCTCACCAACTCTCTCTCTCTCTCTCTCTCTCTCTCTCTCTAGCATACTAAATTTCTTAGGCAAATCAGCTCCATAAACACCCACTTGATCACCTAGATCAGATTTGGAGAGCAAGAATCAAAGATTGTTCAAGAAAGGTATAAAACCTACTTTTATTTTTGATCTTTGTTGCTAAGAAAAATTTTCTGTTTAAGTGTTTAAATCAGTGCTAGAGGATGTTATATGATGATCTATGTTGATATAACATAGATCCATAGCATCAAAATGCTTTAAAATTGCGTTTTTCAAAATCTGTCCAAGAACAGTTAAGAGGTCTGACAATCAAATGTCATTCACCTTAGATCTTTATGTGTTTATGGTTTTTGTTGTTTAATGTTTGGAATCTATAGTTTGGTATGTTGTCTTTCATCTGAAAGTGGTTTAATAGCCATTAGATGTCTGGATTCGAAGTTATTTAAGGTCAAAACCCGTTGACCGACGTTGACTGGGCTAAAATCTGGGCAGCCCAGAACCTATGAAACAGAGTCTGACAAGGTTTTTAAGCTTCTTGATCTGTCAGGTTTTTAATGTTATGATGTTGTTGTTGTGACATACGTTTATCTGGTTATGTGGACTATAAATCCATAGTTTTATATCGTGTAAATAATCAGTAGAATCGAAGTAACATATGGTCAAAGTAGGCCAGTTGAGCACGAAATACGTTTCTGGAAAAACCCAGAAATGGTATGAGCAGAATTTCTGACATTGTTTGACCAAAGTGTAACTTTTGATCTTGTTGTTTCTAGACCAATCTGTTGATTTATAAATGTTCTATGACACATGGACTATAACTTCGAACCATCAAACAACAGGAATCATTAAAGGAACATACGATTAAATGGGCTGGAAGGTGGTACCAAGAGACTACCTGGGTTTCTGGGTTACCCAGAAAACCCAGGTACTGTCTGACAGGTTGTTTAGATGGCTAGATCTTGCTATCTTGTTATGATACGACTCTGTTAATGATTACTCGTTGTAGTGTTACATAAACACTACACAATCACGGTTCAAGATAGCCCAGAAACGTATTACATAGATAATGAATCATGGTCAAACATGGCATGCTAAACACGAAGCTGTCAGTGTTCTTGAGCTCAAGAACACCAACAGCGACGCTTTTTGTCGCTAAAGGTTATTAGCGACGGTTTTATTATTTTTATTTTCTGAATATTCCGAAAATTATTTAAAAAATAGAAATAAATTCTAAAAATTACCAAAAATGGTTTTAAAAATTATTTTAAATTATAAAAAATAATTTTTGACCAATTGGAATATTTTTCTTTAATATTTATAATTATTTAAATATTAAAAGTATTTAATTTATTTAATTAGTGTATTAAATAAATTAGAGAAAAATGATTTTAATTATTGAAAAATCATTTTAAATAAGAATAATGTATTTAAAAATATTTTGAGTTATAAAATATAATTTTCAATATTTTTGGAGAATTTTCATTAATAAATTAATATTAATGATATTAGATTTATTTAATTATGATATTAAATAAATGAATTAAAAATGATTTTATTGATTTAAAAATTATTTAAAAATGAGAAAATGTTTTAAAAGTATTTTAAGTTATAATTAATGACTTTTAATATTTTGATAATAATTACATTAATATTTAAATATTAATGGTGATGATTTAAAAATGATTTGAATTACTTTAAAAATCATTTAAGTAGAATATTGATGATTTAAAAATATTTTAGGTTATTAACAATAACTTTAATATTTTGACAAGTATGTTATTAATATTTTTATATTATTAAATATTAATGATAATAAGATTATTTGATAATTAAATCATTTAAAAATGATTTAAGTGTTTGAAAAATTATTATAAATTATAATAATTGTTTATAAATTATTAAAAGCTTCCGGAAAATATTATAAACGATATTTGACTTATCTAAAATAATATTGAAGCTTAGAGACCAAGTTTAATTGACAATCAATGTGTTAATTGTCGGATAGGGTGACCAGAACACCGAAAATGGACCAAGGTCCAACCAGACCGAAATAGTTAGACTGGATAAGTGTTTATATATGTTATAAACACTAATGTAGCTATGTGGTAATGTGTCTAGTAGAAGTTTTAGAAACCCTAATCGAAAGTCGAGAAACCCTAATTTTAAATTTGGGAATCTTAAACCCTAAATTAGGAAACCCTAATCCTAATTGGCAAGCCTAAAGTGTGTATTAAACTTAAATATGATTAGAAAATCCTAATTATATTTTAGTTATCTTAATTTCTATTTTACAAACCCTAATTGTAATTTGAAATTTTATTTTTCTAATTAAAATCCTAATTCATGGGCTATAAACCCTAAGGACCATTTTGACCTTAATTTCTAAATTAAGCAATTTTAATTAGGAATATTAATCCTAATTAGCAAGATTGAATTTTATGATTAGGAAATATTAATATAATTATTGAATCCTAATTATAATTTTAGAATATTAATTTTCTATTTTGAAAACCGAAATTCGAAAATATTGGAAATTAGATTGCAAACCTAAAGGATTTAAACCCTAAACCCTAAAGGGTTCAAACCTTAAACCCTAAGGGTTTGTGCAATTGACAAGAATGCCATTAAAATTATTTTGTAAATGTCAAAAATGCCCTTTGTGGATATTTTATTAGATTGCTTGTAAATCTTGCCAAATCAAGAGTTGGTAACCAACTATGTTGACTTGGTGACATTTAATCTTAGCAATTCAGCCTCCTTTTGACACATATGCCATCAAGATAAGATCATGCATGAATCCAAGTTATATAAATAGTTTTGGAGAGAGAAAGTTCACCAAAAATTGCAAAATTGCTAACTTGCTCTCACCAACTCTCTATCTCTCTCTCTCTTAGCATACTAAATTTCTTAGGCAAATCAGTTCCATAAACACCCACTTGATCACCTAGATCAGATTTGGATAACAAGAATCAAAGATTGTTCAAGAAAGGTATAAAACCTACTTTTATTTTTGATCTTTGTTGCTAAGAAAAATTTTCTGTTTAAATCAGTGCTAGAGGATGTTATATGATGATCTATGTTGATATAACATAGATCCATAGCATCAAAATGCTTTAAAATTACGTTTTTCAAAATCTGTCCAAGAACAGTTAAGAGGTCTGACAATCAAATGTCATTCACCTTAGATCTTTATGTGTTTATGGTTTTTGTTGTTTAATGTTTGGAATCTATAGTTTGGTATGTTGTCATTCATCTGAAAGTGGTTTAATAGCCATTAGATGTCTGGATTCGAAGTTATTTAAGGTCAAAACCCGTTGACCGACATTGACTGGGCTAAAATCTGGGCAGCCCAGAACCTATGAAACAGAGTCTGACAAGGTTTTTAAGCTTCTTGATCTGTCAGGTTTTTAATGTTATGATGTTGTTGTTGTGACATACGTTTATCTGGTTATGTGGACTATAAATCCATAGTTTTATATCGTGTAAATAATCAGTAGAATCGAAGTAACATATGGTCAAAGTAGGCCAGTTGAGCACGAAATACGTTTATGGAAAAACCCAGAAATGGTATGAGCAGAATTTCTGACATTGTTTGACCAAAGTGTAACTTTTGATCTTGTTGTTTCTAGACCAATCTGTTGATTTATAAATGTTCTATGACACATGGACTATAACTTCGAACCATCAAACAACAGGAATCATTAAAGGAACATACGATTAAATGGGCTGGAAGGTGGTACCAAGAGACTACCTGGGTTTCTGGGTTACCCAGAAAACCCAGATACTGTCTGACAGGTTGTTTAGATGGCTAGATCTTGCTATCTTGTTATGATACGACTCTGTTAATGATTACTCGTTGTAGTGTTATATAAACACTACACAATCACGGTTCAAGATAGCCCAGAAACGTATTACATAGATAATGAATCATGGTCAAACATGGCATGCTAAACACGAAGCTGTCAGTGTTCTTGAGCTCAAGAACACCAACAGCGACGCTTGTTGTCGCTAAAGGTTATTAGCGACGGTTTTATTATTTTTATTTTCTGACTATTCCGGAAATTATTTAAAAAATAGAAATAAATTCTAAAAATTACCAAAAATGGTTTTAAAAATTATTTTAAATTATAAAAAATAATTTTTGACCAATTGGAATATTTTTTTTTTAATATTTATAATTATTTAAATATTAAAAGTATTTAATTTATTTAATTAGTTATTAAATAAATTAGAGAAAAATGATTTTAATTATTGAAAAATCATTTTAAATAAGAATAATGTATTTAAAAATATTTTGAGTTATAAAATATAATTTTCAATATTTTTGGAGAATTTTCATTAATAAATTAATATTAATGATATTAGATTTATTTAATTATGATATTAAATAAATGAATTAAAAATGATTTTATTGATTTAAAAATCATTTAAAAATGAGAAAAATGTTTTAAAAGTATTTTAAGTTTTAATTAATGACTTTTAATATTTTGATAATAATTACATTAATATTTAAATATTAATGGTGATGATTTAAAAATGATTTGAATTACTTTAAAAATCATTTAAGTAGAATATTGATGATTTAAAAATATTTTAGGTTATTAACAATAACTTTAATATTTTGACAAGTATGTTATTAATATTTTTATATTATTAAATATTAATGATAATAAGATTATTTGATAATTAAATCATTTAAAAATGATTTAAGTGTTTGAAAAATTATTATAAATTATAATAATTGTTTATAAATTATTAAAAGCTTTCGAAAAATATTATAAACGATATTTGACTTATCTAAAATAATATTGAAGCTTAGAGACCAAGTTTAATTGACAATCAATGTGTTAATTGTCGGATAGGGTGACCAGAACACCGAAAATGGACCAAGGTCCAACCAGACCGAAATAGTTAGACTGGATAAGTGTTTATATATGTTATAAACACTAATGTGGTTATACGGTAATGTGTCTAGTTGAAGTTTTAGAAACCCTAATCGAAAGTCGAGAAACCCTAATTTTAAATTCGAGAATCCTAAACCCTAAATTAGGAAACCCTAATCCTAATTGGCAAGCCTAAAGTGTGTATTAAACTTAAATATGATTAGAAAACCCTAATTATATTTTAGTTATCTTAATTTCTATTTTACAAACCCTAATTGTAATTTAGAAATTTTATTTTTCTAATTAAAATCCTAATTCATGGGCTATAAACCCTAAGGACCATTTTGACCTTAATTTCTAAATTAAGCAATTTTAATTAGGAATATTAATCCTAATTAGCAAGATTGAATTTTATGATTAGGAAATATTAATATAATTATTGAATCCTAATTATAATTTTAGAATATTAATTTTCTATTTTGAAAACCGAAATTCGAAAATATTGGAAATTAGATTGCAAACCTAATGGATTTAAACCCTAAACCCTAAAGGGGACAAATCCTAAACCCTAAGGGTTTGTGCAATTGACAAGAATGCCATTAAAATTATTTTGTAAATGTCAAAAATGCCCTTTGTGGATATTTTATTAGATGACTTGTAAATCTTGCCAAATCAAGAGTTGGTAACCAACTATGTTGACTTGGTGACTTTTAATCTTAGCAATTCAGCCTCCTTTTGACAAATATGCCAGCAAGATTAGATCATGCATGAATCCAAGTTATATAAATAGTTTTGGAGAGAGAAAGTTCACCAAAAATTGCTAACTTGCTCTCACCAACTCTCTCTCTCTCTCTCTCTCTCTCTCTCTCTTAGCATACTAAATTTCTTAGGCAAATCAGCTCCATAAACACCCACTTGATCACCTAGATCAGATTTGGAGAGCAAGAATCAAAGATTGTTCAAGAAAGGTATAAAACCTACTTTTATTTTTGATCTTTGTTGCTAAGAAAAATTTTCTGTTTAAGTGTTTAAATCAGTGCTAGAGGATGTTATATGATGATCTATGTTGATATAACATAGATCCATAGCATCAAAATGCTTTAAAATTGCGTTTTTCAAATTCTGTCCAAGAACAGTTAAGAGGTCTGACAATCAAATGTCATTCACCTTAGATCTTTATGTGTTTATGGTTTTTGTTGTTTAATGTTTGGAATCTATAGTTTGGTATGTTGTCTTTCATCTGAAAGTGGTTTAATAGCCATTAGATGTCTGGATTCGAAGTTATTTAAGGTCAAAACCCGTTGACCGACGTTGACTGGGCTAAAATCTGGGCAGCCCAGAACCTATGAAACAGAGTCTGACAAGGTTTTTAAGCTTCTTGATCTGTCAGGTTTTTAATGTTATGATGTTGTTGTTGTGACATACGTTTATCTGGTTATGTGGACTATAAATCCATAGTTTTATATCGTGTAAATAATCAGTAGAATCGAAGTAACATATGGTCAAAGTAGGCCAGTTGAGCACGAAATACGTTTCTGGAAAAACCCAGAAATGGTATGAGCAGAATTTCTGACATTGTTTGACCAAAGTGTAACTTTTGATCTTGTTGTTTCTAGACCAATCTGTTGATTTATAAATGTTCTATGACACATGGACTATAACTTCGAACCATCAAACAACAGGAATCATTAAAGGAACATACGATTAAATGGGCTGGAAGGTGGTACCAAGAGACTACCTGGGTTTCTGGGTTACCCAGAAAACCCAGGTACTGTCTGACGGGTTGTTTAGATGGCTAGATCTTGCTATCTTGTTATGATATGACTCTGTTAATGATTACTCGTTGTAGTGTTACATAAACACTACACAATCACGGTTCAAGATAGCCCAGAAACGTATTACATAGATAATGAATCATGGTCAAACATGGCATGCTAAACACGAAGCTGTCAGTGTTCTTGAGCTCAAGAACACCAACAGCGACGCTTTTTGTCGCTAAAGGTTATTAGCGACAGTTTTATTATTTTTATTTTCTGAATATTTCAAAAATTATTTAAAAAATAGAAATAAATTCTAAAAATTACCAAAAATGGTTTTAAAAATTATTTTAAATTATGAAAAATAATTTTTGACCAATTGGAATATTTTTCTTTAATATTTATAATTATTTAAATATTAAAAGTATTTAATTTATTTAATTAGTGTATTAAATAAATTAGAAAAAAATGATTTTAATTATTGAAAAATCATTTTAAATAAGAATAATGTATTTAAAAATATTTTGAGTTATAAAATATAATTTTCAATATTTTTGGAGAATTTTCATTAATAAATTAATATTAATGATATTAGATTTATTTAATTATGATATTAAATAAATGAATTAAAAATGATTTTATTGATTTAAAAATCATTTAAAAATGAGAAAAATGTTTTAAAAGTATTTTAAGTTTTAATTAATGACTTTTAATATTTTGATAATAATTACATTAATATTTAAATATTAATGGTGATGATTTAAAAATGATTTGAATTACTTTAAAAATCATTTAAGTAGAATATTGATGATTTAAAAATATTTTAGGTTATTAACAATAACTTTAATATTTTGACAAGTATGTTATTAATATTTTTATATTATTAAATATTAATGATAATAAGATTATTTGATAATTAAATCATTTAAAAATGATTTAAGTGTTTGAAAAATTATTACAAATTATAATAATTGTTTATAAATTATTAAAAGCTTCCAAAAAATATTATAAACGATATTTGACTTATCTAAAATAATATTGAAGCTTAGAGACCAAGTTTAATTGACAATCAATGTGTTAATTGTCGGATAGGGTGACCAGAACACCGAAAATGGACCAAGGCCCAACCAAACCGAAATAGTTAGACTGGATAAGTGTTTATATAGGTTATAAACACTAATGTGGCTATGTGGTAATGTGTCTAGTAGAAGTTTTAAAAACCCTAATCGAAAGCTGTGAAACCCTAATTTTAAATTCGGGAATCCTAAACCCTAAATTAGGAAACTCTAATCCTAATTGGCAAGCCTAAAGTGCGTATTAAACTTAAATATGATTAGAAAATCCTAATTATATTTTAGTTATCTTAATTTCTATTTTACAAACCCTAATTGTAATTTGAAAATTTTATTTTTCTAATTAAAATCCTAATTCATGGGTTATAAACCCTAAGGACCATTTTGACCTTAATTGCTAAATTAAGCAATTTTAATTAGGAATATTAATCCTAATTAGCAAGATTGAATTTTATGATTAGAAAATATTAATATAATTATTGAATCCTAATTATAATTTTAGAATATTAATTTTCTATTTTGAAAATCGAAATTCGAAAATATTAGAAATTAGATTGCAAACCTAAAGGATTTAAACCCTAAACCCTAAAGGGTTCAAACCCTAAACCCTAAGGGTTTGTGCAATTGACAAGAATGCCATTAAAATTATTTTGTAAATGTCAAAAATGCCCTTTGTGGATATTTTATTAGATTGCTTGTAAATCTTGCCAAATCAAGAGTTGGTAACCAACTATGTTGACTTGCTGACTTTTAATCTTAGCAATTCAGCCTCCTTTTGACACATATGCCAGCAAGATAAGATCATGCATGAATCCAAGTTATATAAATAGTTTTGGAGAGAGAAAGTTCACCAAAAATTGCAAAATTGCTAACTTGCTCTCACCAACTCTCTCTCTCTCTCTCTCTCTCTCTCTCTCTTAGCATACTAAATTTCTTAGGCAAATCAGCTCCATAAACACCCACTTGATCACCTAGATCAGATTTGGAGAGCAAGAATCAAAGATTGTTCAAGAAAGGTATAAAACCTACTATTATTTTTGATCTTTGTTGCTAAGAAAAATTTTTTGTTTAAGTGTTTAAATCAGTGCTAGAGGATGTTATATGATGATCTATGTTGATATAACATAGATCCATAGCATCAAAATGCTTTAAAATTACGTTTTTCAAAATCTGTCCAAGAACAGTTAAGAGGTCTGACAATCAAATGTCATTCACCTTAGATCTTTATGTGTTTATGGTTTTTGTTGTTTAATATTTGGAATCTATAGTTTGGTATGTTGTCTTTCATCTGAAAGTGGTTTAATAGCCATTAGATGTCTGGATTCGAAGTTATTTAAGGTCAAAACCCGTTGACCAACGTTGACTGGGCTAAAATCTGGGCAGCCCAGAACCTATGAAACAGAGTCTGACAAGGTTTTTAAGCTTCTTGATCTGTCAGGTTTTTAATGTTATGATGTTGTTGTTGTGACATACATTTATCTGGTTATGTGGACTATAAATCTATAGTTTTATATCGTGTAAATAATCAATAGAATCGAAACAACATATGGTCAAAGTAGGCCAGTTGAGCACGAAATACGTTTCTGGAAAAACCCAGAAATGGTATGAGCAGAATTTCTGACATTTTTTAACCAAAGTGTAACTTTTGATCTTGTTGTTTCTAGACCAATCTGTTGATTTATAAATGTTCTATGACACATGGACTATAACTTCGAACCATCAAACAACAGGAATCATTAAAGGAACATACGATTAAATGGGCCGGAAGGTGGTACCAAGAGACTACCTGGGTTTCTGGGTTACCCAGAAAACCCAGGTACTGTCTGACAGGTTGTTTAGATGGCTAGATCTTGCTATCTTGTTATGATACGACTCTGTTAATGATTACTCGTTGTAGTGTTATATAAACACTACACAATCACGGTTCAAGATAGCCCAGAAACGTATTACATAGATAATGAATCATGGTCAAACATGGCATGCTAAACACGAAGCTGTCAGTGTTCTTGAGCTCAAGAACTCCAACAGCGACGCTTTTTGTCGCTAAAGGTTATTAGCGACGGTTTTATTATTTTTATTTTCTGAATATTCCGGAAATTATTTAAAAAATAGAAATAAATTATAAAAATTACCAAAAATGGTTTTAAAAATTATTTTGAATTATGAAAAATAATTTTTAACCAATTGGAATATTTTTCTTTAATATTTATAATTATTTAAATATTAAAAGTATTTAATTTATTTAATTAGTGTATTAAATAAATTAGAGAAAAATGATTTTAATTATTGAAAAATCATTTTAAATAAGAATAATGTATTTAAAAATATTTTGAGTTATAAAATATAATTTTCAATATTTTTGGAGAATTTTTATTAATAAATTAATATTAATGATATTAGATTTATTTAATTATGATATTAAATAAATGAATTAAAAATGATTTTATTGATTTAAAAATCATTTAAAAATGAGAAAAATATTTTAAAAGTATTTTAAGTTATAATTAATGACTTTTAATATTTTGATAATAATTACATTAATATTTAAATATTAATGGTGATGATTTAAAAATGATTTGAATTACTTTAAAAATTATTTAAGTAGAATATTGATGTTTTAAAAATATTTCAGGTTATTAACAATAACTTTAATATTTTGACAAGTATGTTATTAATATTTTTATATTATTAAATATTAATGATAATAAGATTATTTGATAATTAAATCATTTAAAAATGATTTAAGTGTTTGAAAAATTATTATAAATTATAATAATTGTTTATAAATTATTAAAAGCTTCCGGAAAATATTATAAACGATATTTGACTTATCTAAAATAATATTGAAGCTTAGAGACCAAGTTTAATTGACAATCAATGTGTTAATTGTCGGATAGGGTGACCAGAACACCGAAAATGGACTGAGGTCCAACCAGACCGAAATAGTTAGACTGGATAAGTGTTTATATAGGTTATAAACACTAATGTGGCTATGTGGTAATGTGTTTAGGAGAAGTTTGACTGTAAAATACAGTGTTACGTGTTATAAATGATTGGACTAATTGTGAGACCGACATTGTTGATTATAGGTCTTACGAACGCAGTTAATTATATTGTGTAGTTGTAATCAACGCGAAAGGCAAGTTTCCTAACTCAACCTTGAGTTATATTCATTCAATTATTTTAATGGTTAATTATTGATAATTATACCATGTCCAGAGAATTTATTGTTGATTATTCGCAGTTAGTGCATGATTAAAATTCAAATTGAATTACTGATTCAGAAAATATATATTCGTAGAATTACTGTTGTTGGATATTTATATCTGCAGAAACTAATATTGATAGTACAGATAATTCCTGTTTATTGTCAAATTATATTGATAAATGTCTTAACTAATTATAATGGCTAGACGAACAATTGTTAGAACTTGATAAATACGAGAAGAGAAATCAATTGTTATTGATAGATCGATGCCAATTATTTCTGCTAGATCGATAAGTAGATAGAATTTAAAATCACAGTATTTCGTTGTTAAATCAAAATCTTGATTCTGAGACTGAGAAGAACAACCTTTTATATAAGGGAACATTTTAGGTCGTATATTCGACCATTGCGCGCTGTTAAGTATTATGCATAATATAGGGTACAAGGAGTTGGCCGGCTCTAAGTACTTGCAGAGGGGTATGATTTAATCTTTATGGTTATCTGATATTCCTGCGTATGTATCAAAGTAAATCTTTGATAGATACCCGAGAAAATAAGTTCTAGATCTAGTGTGATCGCTCAGCAAAAATGAAAACTTTCCACTTTGTTATTTCATAGAATTAATTCTTGATTATTCATTGAATATTGTAGAGAATCTTAAAAGCGTTACACTCTTTCAATATCATATTATTGTTTCGAAGAATGTTAAAACAATTGATATTGATTTCTATACCTTTATTGTATGTTTTAACTTGCGGGGCAAACTTGTTGCTCACCCTTGCTATAAATAAAACTTTTCAGCTAGGGACGAAGTTGCAGAAGGTGCTGCGAAGAAGAACAAGGGAAAAGGCATAGTTATAAATTAGTTATGATGAACAATATTATTATGTTGTATTGTATTGTAAACCCTTTTTGTATATCTAAGGGGGTATTTCTGTAATGTTAAAGTTAGTGGACCTGGGACTTATGTATTAACAACTTATGTTAATGACTTATGTAATCCTATTTATATATGAATGGGTAGTTAAACGTTATTTATATTGTGGATCGTGAGCACCAAACTCGGGGGTCAGGTAACCCGGATTTGGGGGTGTTTATATTGTGGATCGTGAGCACCAAACTCGGGGGTCAGGTAACCCGAATTTGGGGGTGTCACATGTTTGACATTTGTTAAACACAGTGTATACTGTAATTCCTACTAACCACCAAATTGATTACTTTTAAACTACAATTCTCTGTAGTTCGTATCCAATTAACATACCCGACTTTCAATTTCACAACTAGCATATAATTGTATCTATAACCTTTGATTTTGTACAACTCAAGTTCATACACGTTTTCACTTTTTCACTGTAAAACCAATTCTTCTTTCTCTTTGAACGTATTTTAGCATACAACACATATATATATATATATATATATATATATATATATATATATATATATATATATATATATATGCTAGTTATAACAATTACAACTATAATTACATGTAATATCATAACGAATTCTAAAACATGGTTTACAAACACTTTTTATAAAAACCTATATATAGTGATCAAATTCAATAACACCGAGACTTTTCGTAAAACATATATACTTTATGTACACATACCTTATGTTGCTTTGGAAATAACTTGCTAACCACTGAGAAACGTTTTGGAATTACAGAACCCTTTCTCTCAAAATTCTTAATTCCCTCTCTGTGGTTTCCTTGTTAAACTTAGAAAAATGAAGAAGAAGAAGACGTATAATAAAGGAAGCAACTGACGCGTTGAGGTCAGTTACCCAATCGTGGGCAACTGCTCTTAACTTCCCAAAAGACCATGTTTGGCTACCATTTAATTATTACTTCTATTTATTTTAATCAATCCCCTATACTATAGTTTAATAATGTCACATCCAATTATAACATAAATCAAATATCTTATTTAATTTAATTTAAATAAAATATGATAATTTCTCATTAATTCACATAATCAAATAATTAAATTCTCATTTATTAATAATATCAAATTACTAGATCTCTAATTAATTATTAAATTGATTAAAATAACATTAGGCTTATTAATTAATATTTTTAATTCAATAAGCTCACATAAATACATACTTGAATAATTAATATTCTTCACATTAATTTAATAAGTATAACACATATAATTACATTAATCTACCATAATTTTATTAATTAATTATTTAATATAATAATTAATTCATCGAAAAATATTTAATCAATTTAATAAATATTTAATTTAATTTACAAAAATCTCGGTTGTCACATCTTTCTCCCCTTAAAAGGATTCTATCCTCAGAATCACGACTCAATAATTCATATTTATTCAATTTAATAAATATTTAATTTAATTTACAAAAATCTCGGTTGTCACATCTTTCCCCCCTTAAAAGGATTCTGTCCTCAGAATCACGACTCAATAATTCATTCGTTACAATCTTCCCTACTTACAAAGATTCTATCCCCAGAATCGAAGACACAACTCAGAGAAATCTTTCATCATTTTATCTAAATATAGATTTTATATTTCATACTACATTCCTTACTTTAACAAATTCTAGGTTTCGTTTCATAACTTTCACTTGAACTCAATTATATTCTGAGTATTATATATCTTTTAACCCATTCATTTCCTTTTCTAAGGATCGCTATCAAAAACACTCGGGATATTACATTCACCCTTTCTTCTAAGAATTTCGTCCTCGAAATTTTATCTATTAATCTTTATTCATCCGATCTATCAAAATAGATTTTACGTTAATACTATATTCATTCTTTGGGTTTTATAACCACTTCTTTCTACAAAGATCTTTCTACAATTATTAAACTTTTCTATTAAAAGTTTCACAGTATTCTTTGATAACTCATATCCTTCTCACTTTAAAATCTCTTTTCTCACTTATTCAGCATACTCATCATTCAGTGTCGCATTCTACGACTTACTTCTTCCTAAGGAATACTTTCCTCTCTTTTTTTCACTTCCATCTTACAGAATAACAAGAATCTTCCACAATTGTTCAATAATTGGGAAGTAGTATGAATAACTCAGGAATTTAAAAGATTCCAAATCATGCTGAGGGGTCACAAGATCGTGAACTCTATTCTCGATTTACTAGTGCTTCAACTCAATCCTTCACACTGCAAACCAGAGTGTTTATCAATCACAAAGAATGAAAACACCCTCCTTACGTACACTAGGTGGCCAGCCTATTGTACCACTACGTTGAGCCGCAACGTAGTGTTTTGTAACGACTATATGCGTTACGCTCGGACCCATTGTCCCCGAAAACATATCCCCTTATAGGGTTGTTCAACTCAGCTTTTCAACATCTGAATCCGCACCAAAACAATTTGGTTTGGCATAACTTTTTAATGAACGTTTGAATTTCATGAACATCTTTCAATATTTGTCTAGCTGAATCAAATAGCATAGACCTCTACAACAATTCGGACATCAACAGAAATATACATATACATACATACATATGTATTCTCATATCTTAAAGAAATCTCAAAAATCTTTTTATGACGTCATGATACCGCACTGTATTTACAGTTCGTTGAGGATTTCGTCATTTGGTGATTTTATCATACTACATCATACCATAGTGGGCTGACGATCCTTAGATCACATCCAACACTAAGTAATACTGCATTGATGACTCCATCATTTTTATCATCTTTGCACCAGGTTACATGATGCATTAATGATATATAAAATACATTTTGATATATTGTAAATTATTTTTGTCTAGCCGAAGCAATTAGCATAGACATATGAATAACAGTATTGTTGTTAAAACTCATTGGTTCCATCATTCGATCCAATATTTTTCAAGAAAATAGAAGTGTAAATATCAGCACGAAGTCAATAAATTTCGAAAGTCTAGCATAGCTAGAAATTTGGAAAAACCTATGTCTCCACCTTCTATACTGATCCATTACTAAATAGTTCTATCTATTCTTATCATCCTCAATACTCTATTTACACTTATTTATACCCAATTCGTCAAACTTACCAAACGTTATGAGTTCAGGAACTTACCACAATCATATGAGTTTAAGAACTTATCCTAGTCAGACCATAGGCGTCCATTCGCTGAGGGGTTCAAAAACATACCATATAACTATGAGTCACGAACCTACCATAAGTATGAGTTTTAAGAACTCGCACTTAACCTTATGATATTCTCTAACTAAACTCTACCTATCTATTACACATGAGAAAAGAATCACCTTCTCATCAGGCATATAGCAAATAGCGCGACACAAACATTCCAACGATTATCAATATGATAAACTGAGTGCAAGCACAAAACCCTCGCCCATACAAGGATTTGTACAACTCAGCCATCACATGAGTCCTCAATTGAAATCCCACCTAACTCTATCTTACTCTTAACAACTTACCCTTAACTTGCTCAATACGAATTCTTCATATCACATTATCTATAACTCCTCGTGAATTATCTCGTACTATTTCATAGTACATCATCTTCATAGGATTAAGCTATAATCATTCAAACATTACATACTATCTTTCTTTTATAACTTAAACTGATCACGTCGTGATCTTATTCTATAATCATCTCTCTTAAAATTCATTTGTTAACTCATGATCGTTTTGTTTTACGATCCTCATTCTCTCTCTTTTTCATCATTTACGACATTATTCGTTATCTTGGCTATTGGAGTTAGGAAACTCCCATTTCTTATCTTTATATCTCTTCAATATTCTTCTTTGAATCTTCTTGTTTATATAACAATTCTTCCTTTAAGAATTTCTAACTTCATTTACATCGCTCAAAATTTCATTCAAGTTCTAAACTCTCATCATACGTGTCCATTTCTACACTTGGTACACATCGAATTTCTAACAGTTTCAATATGGTACGCTGAGTGGTTTCCCACAAACAACCAACAAACTAGGTTCCGAGTTGCTAGTTCGTATATACCTCCGCTCTATGAAGGAATCGTTTAGCCCAGATACCATACATCAACTATTAAAGAGTACAATTGTACCATACTCTCTATTCTTAACTTCTTTACCACTCTCTTTTTATAGGCAATGTCTACTTATTATCACCTTACATCCTTATTATTGGAGTTGGGTAACCCCACATTCATATTCCTTATAACTCTGCGAGATTCTACTTTAAATCCTTTCACGCAAGTTTAAATCCCTTCTTTATAAATTTCTAAAATTACTTCTTATTGTTCAAACTCTATTTGAGCTTATTCGTTCACTATCTTCACCTTTTCTTCTCTAAGGCTATAGCCTAAGGTACCCCTTTCTAAGGTTTATAACCTACAGCTCTGATACCAACTGTAATGACCCCAAAATCAATACAATTTAAAATCTCAACTTCGGTCGTTAACCATACATTCAACCTCTAATTTTACATCATTATTCGATATTAAAAATCACTAAAACTGCGGAATATTTAAAACTTTTGTACATTTCCTTCTTTATTGCCCTAAATCGCAACCTTTACATTACATCTCTTCAATTCAAACATATATCATGAATCATTACAACAAAATGACAATACAAAGTCTTACATCATAAATAGATATCCATATACACTGGATATCTCAACTTATAACTCAGCAACATGTTACATTCCAAATCTTAAATACATTTCCCATAAAACATAAGTAATCTTCGTGAATATAGATCTCTATATGTCACTTAGCACATATCCTTACCTTAAAATCTTGACCTACAAAAGTGGTTATTTGCAAGGGTGAGCTCGACAGCCCAGCAAAATCTAACAGTTTTCATGCATCACATAGCACATAATAACATGCTCAACATACATATCATAATGATTAAAGTAACATGACATACATGCTTTTAATTCACATAACAAATATAAAAATTGAGTTCCTTACTCAATCATCATTATTTAACCAAAACACTGTAGTCATAGATTGACTTTAACATTTCATGATACAACATGTATAATATACTATGCTTGCTTATAACACATATCACATGTCATGCAATTTAAAACTGTTCATCAAGTCCACGTAGAAAATAGGAACCGAAAGACTTGTCTTGATCGTTGTTTACCAATAACAGTTTAACAGCTTACAGCTATCTGCACTTCACGTGCCCTACGCAATTATATAATCATACACATCAAATATTTGTCACATAACAACACATAGTAATTGTAATGTAAACTCTACTCTACGTCTCATAATCTTTTCTATTAATAAATTTACAATGTTCAGCTTAATTGTGTTAACTTTCAACTTATATCTCACTGTATTTCATATTCGCAGTTCATTCAAGTGCTCAAGTCTTACTATGACTACTTATTGGCTTTATATTAAATCAACTCCATATCTTATAATATTCATTTCAATTGAATTGAAACACTTTTTAAGTTCATTAACACTTGGCACGACTTTTCGACGTTCATTCGTCACACGCCCGCTTTGCCTCTCTTGTGTATGCTTACTATACTTCTATAACTTATCTAACACATTATTTATTAATGTTAAGCATCATTATATTTATTAACATTCATTTTTTACAACTTAAGACATCATCTTTTATGGTCAGGAGCACTACACATGCATATGTGCATGCCCGACGCCCTCCGATTGCCTCTGAAAACACAATAGTCCTAAAGATGACCATTTTGACCAATCCTAAATACCTCAAATTGAAAACTTTAAAGAATGAAAGTTGTAGGTCTAATCGTCCTCGTTCCGAATCATCTTGAATCACCTCAATCGGAGTTCGTATGAAAAAGGTATGACCGTTTTACTATAGGAGGTCAAAACTGTCTAACCCAGACTTTTGTTCCGGCGCCGCGGCCCGAGAACAAAGTCATACAGTGGCGCCGCAGTGCGAGATTGGCGCTGGGGCGCGAATTTCAGCGCTGGGGCTCAAACTTCTGGCGCTGGGGCGTGAATTTTGTCGCTGGGGCTCCATTTTTGGCTCTGGGTCGCCAAAAACTAACAGAACCGAGCACGAAGACCATTTTTGGTCTGTTTAAGAAATTCTAGCAACTAATTACATACATATAATTGATGTAATTTACACATAACCTCCCCAAGCATACATATATTAACTTAAAACTACTGAACAACAAATTTAGAAAGACTAAATCCGTAAAAATAATGTTTTAAAATTAAAACTCCATGTTTGACATTTGTTAAATACAGTGTATACTGTAATTCCTACTAACCACCAAATTGATTACTTTTAAACTACAATTCTCTATAGTTCATATCCAATTAACATACCCGACTTTTAATTTCACAACTAGCATATAATTGTATCTATAACCTTTGATTTTGTACAACTCAAGTTCATACACGTTTTCACGTTTTCACTGTAAAACCAATTCTTCTTTCTCTTTGAACGTATTTTAGCATACAACATATATATATATATATATATATATATATATATATATATATGCTAGTTATAATAATTACAATTATAATTACATGTAATATCATAACCAATTCTAAAACATGGTTTACAGACACTTTTTGTAAAAACCTATATATAGTGAAATTCAATAACACCGAAACTTTTCGTAAAACATATATACTTTATGTACACATACCTTATGTTGCTTTGGAAATAACTTGCTAACCACTGAGAAACGTTTTGGAATTACAGAACCCTTTCTCTCAAAATTCTTAATTCCCTCTCTGTGATTTCCTTGTTAAACTTAGAAAAATGAAGAAGACGAAGACGTATAATAAAGGAAGCAACTGACGCGTTGAGGTCAGTTACCCAATCATACGTAACTGCTCTTAACTTCCCAAAAGACCATGGTTGGCTACCATTTAATTATTACTTCTATTTATTTTAATCAATCCCATATACTATAGTTTAATAATGTCACATCCAATTATAACATAAATCAAATATTTTATTTAATTTAATTTAAATAAAATATGATAATTTCTCATTAATTCACATAATCAAATAATTAAATTCTCATTTATTAATAATATCAAATTATTAGATCTCTAATTAATTATTAAATTAATTAAAATAACATTAGGCTTATTAATTATTTTTTTTTAATTCAATAAGCTCACATAAATACATACTTGAATAATCAATATTCTCCACATTAATTTAATAAGTATAACACATATAATTACATTAATCTACCATAATTTTATTAATTAATTATTTAATCTAATAATTAATTCATCGAAAAATATTTATTCAATTTAATAAATATTTAATTTAATTTATAAAAATCTCGGTTGTCACATCTTTCCCCCCTTAAAAGGATTCTGTCCCCAGAATCACGACTCAATAATTCATATTTATTCAATTTAATAAACATTTAATTTAATTTATAAAAATCTCTGTTGTCACATCTTTCCCCCCTTAAAAGGATTCTGTCCCCAGAATCACGACTCAATAATTCATTTGTTACAATCTTCCCTACTTACAAAGATTCTGTCCCCAGAATCGAAGACACAACTCAGAGAAATCTTTCATCATTTTATCTAAATATAGATTTTATATTTCATACTACATTCCTTACTTTAACAAATTCTAGGTTTCGTTTCATGACTTTCACTTGAACTCAATTATATTCTGAGTATTATATATCTTTTAACCCATTCATTTCCTTTTCTAAGGATCGCTATCAAAAACACTCGGGATATTACATATACTAATAATCCCTTTTTGTTTTAAATATTGTATTACACCTCTAGTTATTGTACACAGCCAAAGAATTAAAATGGGATCACATCTAATTTCTCACTCTTCTCCTCCTAGTGCTAGACTTACTAAACATTAGAAGCAAACAAACAGAACAGAAATGATGAAAATATGTGTGTTATACTTGCCGAAATGGCTTATTAGGAGTTCTCCAAAATGCCTGTCAACAAAAAAGAAATCCAAACTTGAGTAGGAGAAACAAAAGTAATAGGCAGCTAGGCTAACTAACTTGTTCAAAATATACAACTTTTGAACCATCCACCATCTCTGCAGCGGGGCATGAAAGCCATCTACACAAATGAAAACAAGAATCGAAGTCATCTGATCAATTCCTGATCCCTTCATTAAGCAGTTATGCTATTGAGAACAAATCATTGCTTCAATATGTGCTTATTAAAGAAGCAATGGATTTCATCCGTGCTCGTCTATAAATTCTAAGAAAGAGTCAAGCTATTTGGAACTTGCTAGTAGTATCTATTTTCACAAAGTAGATTAATTCCAACCGATAATTATGTACCGATTCTTGACCAAACCTTGCGACTAGAAAATGATTTGAAACCATAAAACTGGGTTTGACAAATATGCCCAAATGATTATGGGTTTTAGCTAGTAAGAAATACCTCAAGAAATTATCAGGATCCCTAGATGCGTGGTCCCTCGAGAACTACCAATTTAAGGTTAAAAAAAAGAAGAAGATGAATTAGATAGCGAAAGAAAGAATAGTAGTAGAGGTAACAACAGAGGAGAAGAAGTTTGTAGTACTTGGTGAAGCGCTTCCCAACGAGTGGTGAACTTGGTGAAGCGCTTCACCAAGATTGCACCTTGATCAAAACCAGCGTCTTCACCACTAATCCTCGAGCTCTGCTCCATCCTTTATTGTTTGAGCCAGTGCACATGTTACTACTATCCTTTACCACTTGAATTATTAATAAAACCAGGCATGCTAGGATTTCGAGGCTCTCTTAGTCTGGCTGGACCACTTTGGCGCATTGTTTGCTTAAAGTATTCTGATTCTGAATAACTGAGCAACAAAGAAAAGAATTTCATCCATAACATAACCATTAAAAGTATTAGAAAAGTTAGCAACTGAAAGTAACAATTACTTGTTACTACCTTTTCATCACCAAAATCATACAAATCAGCAGCTGCACAATGCCAGACAATTAAATTTAGCATTATCCCATTCTGAAAAGATCACCATATATAGCATTATTGAAGTTGTGAAAATAAAAAAATTGACATATTGTCATCCATTTTAAATTTGATAGCATCTTTTGTAAATTTCTTCATCTTGGCATCAAGCTTAGCTGTTGCTTCTTCTCCTTTAGCAATGATCATGTCTATATCCTTGTCTATGATTGTGCTATCTTTGGAATTGAAAACCATTTCAGCACCAAACCTCACCATTTACAACAGCTCATCTTTGTTAACAGCTGCACAACCATAAAAGGAAAAAGATACATAATCCAGGGGTTTTAAAAACATATCATGAAGAAGATCACAATGCACAAACTACTTACTCTTTTGCTCAGCTAGTCGTCCTTGCTGGATAACTAATGCATCGAGTGCAAGTTTTTTATAAGCTCCCTCAATAACTTTCTCCTCAATTGTATATTGTTCATGCAATAAGAAAGAATCATTGTATTAAAGCTAAAATTTATGTATAGGAAAGAATGCATACAAGGATATAACAGAACCTCAATGCAGAAACGAAAAACTTGAACTTCTTTCTTTTGCCTAATCATGTGAGCACGGTCCTGAGCCTGTAAATTAACTTGTGGGTTCCTGCAATATGAAATTAGGATTCACCAGATTTATACAACACATACAGCATGCTAACATCATAAATTACGAAGAAAATAAAAAAAAATCTCACCAGTCTAGGTCATATAGAATAACAATAGCAGCAGTCGCAAGATTAATCCTTACTTCTGTAAGTGTTCATGATGGAACAATTAGAGAAACATTGACAATGTTAAGTTAAAATACACATTGTAACATTAACCTCAGGGGAATTAGGGTAATGACTGAAAATAAATTATACAAGGCCTAAAGTCCAAGCTTAAATCCTGCAAATATAGAATATGGTTAGAAACAAGTAAATAACTAACTAGTAAAAAATAAAAGGAAATGTCAAAATAAGAAAACTTATCTTTTTTTCAAACTTTACACCAAACTAGTTTCTTTATTGGTTGTGCGTTATCAACTCAAGGCTAACTCAAACACTAAAGCTAGTAGTTTGACACCATTTCATAAACCAAATTCTAAAGTGCTCAAAAGAAAATCTAAAGTTCCTAACAAAATAATCAAAGTCTAACAGTCCAAGTTCAACAGTTCAATAGTAAACAAAGTAAATAGTTCAATTTAAAAACTGAAATGTAAACAACAATGTATCACAATATCAGCAATATATTATCAATTTCTTTATTGCATCAGCACTTCGGTCTCCAAGCTCACCTCCTGCATTAAATCTTCATCAGCCTACATTGTCAATCAACTAATATTAATTGTAAAACTCCAAATTTTACGAATAAGATTTAATTTTCTCGAAATAAATTTTTTAATATTATGGTGTGGATTTGATATAATGTTATAGTTGTGGGTAGTATTTATAAATTTTGCAAAGTATGCAAGTTGTTATATAATATTCAATTGGTCGGGGAATATTCGTTTTAACAGGGAATATTCGTATGACGGCGTAATCATTGGTGGACCCCACAACGAAATTATTGTCGGATTGAGAAAACGACAAAAATATTTTTATTGAAAATAATGGCAGAAGTTTTACCGTTAATATTGTTGAACTACTCGGTAGTAAAAGTACATTAATACGCGTGGTTGCATAGTAGCACACGGTATTGATTATTGATGCTTATGTGAGAAGTTACTCAGTTTTGCTTATTTTATAGACCCCCATTTACTCATTTTCCAAAATAATCGGTAGATAATTTTTATATTAAAAGTGGGGCCCACATGTGGGGCCCATTTGTGTTGGAAAAATGATTTTGGAAGTGGGGGGAGAAAGAGTATACTCATTACATATATATATATATATATATATATATATATATATATATGTAATGAGTATATGGTGGGAGAAAAGGATAGGTGAAAGTGATAGGTGTGTAATGTGTGTGTGAGTGAAAATGGTAGAAAAGTGATAGTATGAAAGTGATGGGTGTAAGATATGTGTGTGTGTGATAGTGAAAGGTGAATATTGTGTGTGAATATAGATATATAATTGGTATATAAATATATATGATGAAAGTGATTTTGGGGGGGGGGGATTGATGTTGGTTATGGGGGGGGGATAAAAAATCAAGTGGTGTATATATAATATTGATATATATAAATTGAAAGCATGCGTTTATATATATATATATTATATTTTATGTTTTTGTTTTGTTTTTATTGGATGGTTGATTGAAAATTTGCATCCGTGATTCTCAAAGTTTTCATCCGTGAGTTGCGTATCTATTGCATCCATGATTTTTCCTTACACAGTGCCTTTCTATTCTTCTATAAATAGAAGCTCATTCCTTCATTATTTCTTACGAATTCACTAAAACTCTAGAGAGAGAAACTATAGAAAAGTATTCTGCTACTTTCCTACTCTTATATCCAATTTCTTTTACGGTAAGGGATATTATTTGTTGTACTCGTAAGAGATATTATTTCTTTCTTTCGTCTTCATGAAGAGAACTTCTGTTATTCCATTATTTATTATTCTGTTGGAATAACCTGTATACGCGGGCTACCCTATACTTGGTGAAATTCTTCTGTTATTCCATTCTTTATTATTATGTTGGAATATCCTGTCTGTGCGTTTATGCCGAACCTGGTTCCATTATTTAGTATTCTGTCGGAATATCATGTCGGTACGTTTACGCATGACCTGGTTCCATTATTTATTATTCTGTTGGAATAACCTGTCTGTGCGGTCTATCGCATGCCTGGTGATTTCTTTTGTTATTCCATTCTTTATTATACTCAGTTGGTTAAAGTTTTGGCTTTTATACTCCATGAAATTAGTGTAATATCCTTGATATTTGCGTTTCATCCAGTATATTTTCATGTAAATATTCTTCTGAGCATTTTTGAATTTTACTGCACAAAGTAGTATCATGTTGATAATTTGAACGTTATTGGTTCCTGGATAAATTAATTCTTGAACTTGTTTTATTGAATTCTTATATCATTATCATCATCCTCATGTTTATATTTTGTTGAAAGTCATCTATGGCATGTAGTGCATAAATGGACTTGATATGATTATAACCAGGAATTATTCGGTGTAATCATAACCGTAATGTTACGAATGATGTGGTAAAAGTCCTCATTGGCCGTAGTGCATTGATGGACAGTTATTGGCATGATCATGACCATTGATGAATACACGAATATCCTTGGCCCGTAGTGCACGGATAATTTGTGGTTGCGATACTAATGAATATCCTTGGCCATAGTGTAGGGATGATGTGGATTATTTATTAAGCTGAATCCCAGCGATAAAAGTGATGAAAAACCTTTTAAATCATAAAAGATAGTAGATTTAATTCTCTACTTGACTCTTTTAATGGATTGCTTGTTCCGCTGCAGTTAAACTTGATGTCTATTGTGTTTTATCAGTTTAACATTGTTGAAGACTAATGATAATTTATTCTGCATTATCTTAGTCATAATATCTCTTACTGGGCTAGTTGAGCTCACCCTTTCTTTCACTATTCTCTTCAAGAAATGAGAACGTAGCCGGGACTAGTCAAGAAACGGAGTGACTGTCCAGATGATAGCATTAGTAGTCCTCACTATTTTGTTAGATAGTGTGACAATAAATGTATTGAGGACTTATTTTGAGTTTCAATACTGTCTAGAAGACAATGTTGTATTAAAACTCACAACTTATATTTTGTCGTATTTTGCATGACAGTTGTATAATTAAGTTTTTATTTGTATTTTGTACCATGTATTTGGCGACTCAAGATGGGTGATGTATACCTATTTTTGGGGGCGTCACAGTAATCCATGATATTATTTGCATATGTTTATATATATATATATATATATATATATATATATATATATATATATATATATATATATATATGTAAAATAAACAAATTAATACTTACAATCATGTTTTTTTTAATCTTATACTCAGCTTGTAACCAATCACATGTGCAAATCAAAGCCTGAACCGTATCGGGCTTTAAAGAGCTCCTGAACTGGTCAAGAACCCTTCTCCCATCACTAAATGTTGATTCAGAGGCCACAGTAGTCACAGGTATGGATAATATATCTCTTTCCATCCTAGACAAAACCTTGAATTTTAAATTGTTGGTCTTCCACCATTTTAAAGCATCAAAATTATCATCAGCATTACAAACCAGTCTCCCTTCTTCCAAGTAAATTTCCAAATCAGACTTCAAACATGGGGATGTAATGTCCATGTTTTGAGTCCAACTGTCAAACTCTGCTCTATTCTTGGTCTTACTCTTAGATCCACCAATAGAAACCATTGGTTTAGCAATTGAAGTTTCACATTAACTATTAACAACTTGTTCTACATTGTAAAGTGACAGATATTCGTCAAATAGTTCTTGCAAAGCATTTTGAACAAGTGTTAAGTTCCTCTTTTCTTCAAACTCACTGACATACTGTGACGCCCCCAAAACAGGTATACATCACCCATCTTGAGTCGTCTTGAGTCGCCAGATACATGGTACATAAATTCAAATACAACTTAATTATATAACAGTCGTGTAAAATACGACAAAATATAGCTGAGAGTTTAAACAGGAATATTATCATCTAGACAATATCCACACTCAATGGTGTCCTCATTATAATTATTATCACATTATTCCGTAGAATAGTGAGGACTACTAAAGCCATTTATCCTGGACCATCACTCCATTCCCCGACTCGTCCTAGCTATATTCTCATTTCCTGAAGACAACAATGAAAGAAAGGGTGAGCTCAACTAGCCCAGTAAGAAATATTATGACTAAGATAATGCAGAATAAATTATCCTTAGCCTTCAACAGTATAACAACTGATAGAATACAATAGACAACAAGTTTTAGATCAGCAACTGCAGCGGAAATAAGCAATCCATTAGAAGAGTCAAGTAGAGCATAAAATCTACTATCTTTTATGATTTAAAAAGTTTTTCATCAACTTTATCGTTGAGACTCAGCTTAATAAATAAAATCAAATCATCCATGCACCACGACTAAGGATATTCATGTAATCATTGATGGTCATGATTATACCGAATAATCCCTGGTCATAATCATACCAACAACTGTCCATCAATAAACTACAGGCCAATGAGGACTTTCACCATATCATTCGTCACATTACGGTCATAATTATACCGAATAATTCCTGGTCATAATCATACCAAGTCCATCTCTGCACGTAAGCCAAAGATGACTTTCATCACAATATAAGCATGAGGATGATAACAATTACATAATAATTCAATAAAACAAGTTCAAGGATAAATTTTAAAGATTTATAATTTAATTTATCTCGAAATCAATAATGTCCAAAATTATCAACATGATATTGCTTTGCAGAGTAAAATTTAAGAATAATATTCATGTACCAAAAATAATTTAGACAGAAAAGAAATATATTTTTCGGGTAAATAGTACTCCGTGAATAGTATCCCGTGAATAGTACTTCGGGAATAGTACCTCATGAATAGTATCCCGACATGAAAAGTACCCCAAATAACCGAGTGAATAATATTTGGGTGAATAGTAATTTGGGTAAATAGTAATCCGTGAATAGTAACTCGTGAATAGTATTCCGACACGAAAAGTGCTCCGAATACCCGAGTGAATGATACTAAAGTGAATAGCAATCGAGTGAATAGCAATCGAGTGAATAGTAACTCGTAAAAGAAAAATACCAAAGAAAATGATATTCCATGACGAGTACAAAAGAAATGATATCTCATACGAGTATAATAGAATATACGAAACTACAAATAGATTTTCATCCGCCATGCGGTAATCCACGTAGACAGATCATTTCCAACAGAATAATAAAGAATGGAATAACAAAAGAATTCACCAGGCATGCGATAGACCACACAGACAGGTTATTCCCAATAGAATAATAAAGAATGGAATAACAGAAGAATTCACCAGGCATGCGATAGACCGCACAGACAGGTTATTCCTAACAGAATAATAAATAATGGAACCAGGTCATGCATAATACGCACAGACAGAATATTCCAACAGAATAATAAAGAATGGAACCAGGTCATGCATAATCCGCACAGAAATAATATTCCAACAAAATAATAAAGAATGGAATAATAGAAGAATTTCACCATGTATGTGGTACTTCGCATAGACAGGTTATTCCAACATAATAATAAAGAATGGAATAACAGAAGAATTTCACCATGTATGCGGTACTTCGTATAGACAGGTTATTCCAACATAATAATAAAGAATGGAATAACAGAAGCTGTCTTCATGAATACGAAAGAAATAATACCCCTTACCTTTGAAGAAAACTGGATACTGGAATAGTGAGGTAGTAGACTTCTCTTCTTCTTTCTCTCTATAATTTCTCTCTATAATAATTGCTCTATAGCTTTAGTGAATTGGTGAGAATGAAGGAAGAATGAGCTTCTATTTATAGAAAAATATAGTTTCGATAATTGCACATTTTGGGACTCGAAATATTACAGTATAATACCTTCCTCTTTTTCTTCATTTTTAATTTAGTCCTGCAAGTATTATCAAACTTGCACCACCTCCCCTAATAGTAAATCATGTGAATTAATAGTTCATTCATGTGACTCAATAGTATAATCATGTGAAAAAACTAATTACAGTATAGTACATTCATCTATACCTCTATTTTTAACTTAGTCATGCAAGTATTATCAATCTTGCACCAACTCCCCTAATAGTACAAGAATGTGAAACAATAGTACACACATGTGAACAAATAGTTATAAGCATGTGAATTAATAGCAATCAATTGCTCATTTATCCGGTTAATTACCCGATAACTTCCAGACATCAATTATTATCGAAATAAATGTCGATTTTTACTAACACTAATAATTCCAACACAATGGAACTATCAATTTAATCTTTAATCAACACGAACTTATTCATCATTAATATTATAATTCATAATATTTAACAACCAGGTTGTTCCCAGGAAAGATGGGGTTTTCCGATAAGTATTTCTCCTTATTGGCGCGCAATTAGATGACCAAACCTCTCCTTGATAGAACTTATAGACATTGTCAATATTACCAATAATAATATGAATAACTTTGCCGTCTCAATTATTGATTTAATAATATAACATATTATACAGATGATACTGTGACAATAATTGAATCAATATTATGAGAGATATGATGTAGCAATTACTGTAACAATAATTGAGTGTAACTAAGTGACTTCTTACATAAGCATCAATAATCAATACCGTGTGCTACTATACAACCACGCGTATTACTGTACTTTTACTACCGGGTAGTTCAACAATTTTAACGGTAACACTTTCGCCGTTATTTTTATAAAATGATAATTCTGTCATTTTCTAACTACGACAATACTTTCGTTGTGGGGTCCACCAATGATTGTGCCGTCGTACAAATATTTCCTATTAAAACGAATATTTCCCGACCAATCGAATATTATATAACAACTTGCATACTTTACAAAATTTATAAATACTACCCACAACTATAACATTATCTCAAATCTACACCATAATATTCAAAAAAAATATTTCCAGAAAATTAAATCTTTATTCATAAAATTTAGGGTCTTACGATCTCCCCTCCTTTTGAAATTGTGCCCTCAAAATTTACGTGCGTACCTGGTATGCCGAATAGGTGAGGATACCTTGACTTCACTTCAAATTCTAACTCTTGAGGTATAACCTTTGAGTGTCGAATGTGATCCTTCTTATCCAAGATTTTAACATGTATCTCCTTATACGTTAAATCTTCTACTATCTCGTCTAGTTCCAATTCAATAATGTGGTTCGGGTCCTCCACATATTTACGTAATATTGATACGAAAAAAAAATGTTATGAACATGAGACATACTTAGCGGTAAGGTGAGTCTATAGGCCACAGTTCCTTCTCGATCGAGGATTTCAAATGGGCCAACTAAATCGAGGGTTGAGATTTCCTCTATTCATAGACTCTTGCTTCTAGAATAACGCCCTCTTGAACCTTCTTTTTCATATTCATTAGCTCTGAGTATGTAGCTTGAGCAGCTTTAACTTTATCGATTAACATCGATTCTACTCGTATTATTTTACATCATCACGTGGGTCCTTAATTAGAGTCTTTAACTCTATCTTCATCATTTGTAAGTTATACGAAATGGGTTTTTGTGTTAACAACGTCACACTCGTAACCGCATACGATCTTCTACACAATGCGTCAGCTACCACGATCGCTCTTCCAGGATGATATTGAATGGCATGGTCGTACTCTACAACAGCTCGAGCCAACGTCTTTGGCCCACGTTACGTTCGTTTTGGGTGAAGAAAAATATTTGAGGATTTTAGAAATGGGTTTTGTACTGGGGTCAATACAAAATTCAATTTCACGCTCTGGGGTAGGCTAAGAAGTCTTCAAGAATACGTCAAAAAATTTATTAACAATAGAAATGTCATTCAAAACTGTGACTCTCATCCAAGACTTGGATAGCACGTCACATTGATACCTATCAACTTGCCACCGTTATTCACGACGTCCCCTACCAAACGTTTGGCTTCAGTGTATTCCAAGACTTGGAAGTCACCAGCAAAAGGTTCGGGGCTCTTTACTTATGGCTCGATATGACAGTGATTGGCTTTAGTGATTTGGTTGCTTGAATTCGCATAACAGGTTAGTTAGGAATATGAAAGTTAACAACCTTATGAAAATCATGATGAGTAGTTAACCAATCGATTCCTAAAATCACATCAAAGGCAAGTATTTTCAAAGAGATAAGATCGACAGGTAACGTGCAAGTGTTGATTTGAATCAAACAAGATTTATAAATAGTGGAGGTAACGAAGATTTCTCCTAACCGAGTTTCAACCAATAAGTTAAAGTCTAATTTCTCCGGAGTCAAATTTAAACATTGAGCACAAGCAAGAGAGATAAAAGAATGGGTAGAACCAATATCTAATAAGGTATAGACTTCGCAAGAATTTATAATTAACTAACCCGTGCTAACTTCGTTCGGTTTACTCGCTTTTTGAGAAGTCACGAAAAACTCTCTTCCTGAAACCACCGACTTTTTTTTGTCCGTATCCGCCTTTGGTGCCACCGTCCCAGCTGGACTTGACTTTGGTACATGACAAAATCGGGCTATGTGACCGTCTTTTCCACAACTAAAACATACCTTGGATGGCTGTGAACAATTTGGACTTATGTGTCCCTCCTCTCCGCATCTATAGCATCTAACTGGCGGTCGTTCTCCTCCCCTAGAATTTGTTGTTGGTGTTGGTGCTGCTGCCAATGTCTTCCCATCATCATTAAATCTTCTCTTCTTGAAATTTCCGCTCCTATTATCTTGGCCATGATTACCACTGAAGTGGTTACCATTCTTGGCATGATAATTCCCTCCACGATGGTTATCATTATTCCGATGGCCGTTGCCACCGGTACGATTATTATCGTGTTGTTGGTTGTTGCCTTTTGGTTGTGCTGACTCATTATTGCGCTCCAATAACTGAGCCATATTCACAACATCTGAATATAAACAAAGTTTGTGAGAAATGAGGTATTGACGTATATCGGGTTTCAAACCTCTTAGAAACATTCGCGTCATTCGCTCCTCAATATCGACCAAATGGGATGCAAACTAGGATAACTCCGCAAATTTAGCCTCATATTGCGACACGGTCATATTGTTTTGCTCCAACTTGATGAATTCCACCTCCTTCATGTGACGAATACTTTCAGAAAAGTATTTGTCGTTGAACAGTTCTTGGAACTTCTCCCAAGACATCTTGAGTGCGTCAGGCTAGGTACGCTTTACAGATTTCCACCAATAATCTGCCTCTTCACGCAACATAATGGTGGCAAAGGGAACCTTTTGCTCCTCGGAGCATCCCAAGACATCAAATATCTTGGTAATATGCTTTAACCACGTCTTTGCCTTAAGTGGTTCTGACTTTCCCAAAAACTCCGGTGGTCCGAGCTCCTTGAACTGCTTAGCGGTGACCAACCGTTGGTTGCCATTATTTTCACCTATATTTTGAACAGGAGTCTCTCTTACCTGATGTTGCATGAATTGAATAAAGCCTCTAAACATATCATCGTTCATCATTTGATCGGTGTTATTATTTACCTGAGGATTATTATCTTCCTGTTGTACATTATCCTGGGTATTGATCGTTGGTGACTCAACGGTCTCATGTGCTTCATTGCTTATCTCAATATTTTCAGATGCCATTATCAAACACTGCCACAAAACAAGGGTTAATTAACATATCACATATTATCCCTATACTCTGACCGACCAATTAAATACCAAATAAACTTAGGTAGGTCATACTAGTGAAGGAATTTTCCGTCTCTCCCTCCTAGTTCTTGTCTCACATGTCAGCCAGGGATCATATCCCTAAGCTTTGATACCAACTGTGCCCCAAAATAGGTATACATCACCCATCTTGAGTCACCAGATACATGGTACATAAATTCAAATACAACTTAATTATACAACAGTCGTGTAAAATACGATAAAACATAGCTGAGAGTTTAAACAAGAATATTGTCATCTAGACAATATCCACACTCAATGGTGTTCTCATTATACTTATTATCACATTATTCCGTACAATAGTGATGACTACTAAAGTCATTTATCCTGGACCATCACTCCATTCCCCGACTCGTCCAAGCTATATTCTCATTTCCTGAAGACAACAATGAAAGAAAGGGTGAGCTCAACTAGCCCAATAAGAAATATTATGACTAAGATAATGCAGAATAAATTATCCTTAGCCTTCAACAGTATAACAACTGATAGAATACAATAGACAACAAATTTTAGATCAACAACTGCAGCATAAATAAGCAATCCATTAGAAGAGTCAAGTAGAGCATAAAATCTACTATCTTCTATGATTTAAAAAGTTTTTCATCAACTTTATCGCTGAGACTCGGCTTAATAAATAAAATCAAATCATCCCTGCACCACGGCCAAGGATATTCATGTAATCATCAATGGTCATGATTATACGAATAATCCCTTGTCATAATCACACCAACAACTGTCCATCAATGAACTACAGGCCAATGAGGACTTTCACCATATCATTCGTCACATTATGGTAATGATTATACCGAATAATCCCTGGTCATAATCATACCAAGTCCATCTCTGCACGTAAGCCAAAGATAACTTTCATCATAATATAAGCATGAGGATGATGACAATTACATAATAATTCAATAAAACAAGTTTAAGGATAAAATTTAAAGATTTATAATTTAATTTATCCATAAATTAATAATGTCTAGATTGTCAACATGATACTGCTTTGCAGAGTAAAATTCAAGAATAATATTCATGTACTAAAAATAATTTGGGCAGAAAAGAAATTTATTTTTCGGGTAAATAGTACTCCGTGAATAGTACCCCATGAATAGTACTTCAGGAATAGTACCTCGTAAATAGTATCCCGACATGAAAAGTACCCCAAATAACTGACTGAATAATATTTGGGTGAAAAGTAATTTGGGTGAATAGTAACCTATGAATAGCAACTCGTGAATAGTACCCCGACACGAAAAGTGTCCCGAATACCCGAGTGAATGATACTAGAGTGAATAGTAATCGGGTGAATAGTAACTCGTGAATAGTAACTCGTAAAAGAAAAATACCAAAGAAAATGATATTCCATGACGAGTACAAAAGAAATGATATCTCATACGAGTATAATAGAATATACGATACTACAAATAGATTTTCATCCGCCATGCGGTAATCCACGTAGACAGATCATTTCCAACAGAATAATAAAGAATGAAATAACAAAAGAATTCACCAGGCATGCGATAGACCGCACAGACAGGTTATTCCCATCAAAATAATAAATAATGGAACCAGGTCATGTGTAATACGCACAGATAGGATATGCCGACAAAATAATAAAGAATGGAACCAGGTCATGCGTAATCCGCACAGACAGGATATTCCAACAGAATAATAAAGAATGGAACCAGGTCACGCGTAATTCGCACAGACAGGATATTTCAACAAAATAATAAAGAATGGAATAACAGAAGAATTTCACCATGTATGCGGTACTTCGCATAGACAGGTTATTCCAACATAATAATAAAGAATGGAATAACAGAAGAATTTCACCATGTATGCGGTACTTTGCATAGACAGGTTATTCCAACATAATAATAAAGAATGGAATAACAGAAGCTCTCTTCATAAATACGAAAGAAATAATACCCCTTACCTTAGAAGAAAACTGGATACTGGAATAGTGAGGTAGTAGACTTCTCTTTTTCTTTCTCTCTATAATTTCTCTCTATAATAATTGCTCTATAGCTTTAGTGAATTGGTGAGAAGTGAAGGAAGAATGAGTTTCTATTTATAGGAAAATATAGTTTCGATAATTGCACATTTTGGGGCTCGAAATATTACAGTATAATACCTTCCTCTTTTTCTTCATTTTTAATTTAGTCCTGCAAGTATTATCAAACTTGCACCACCTCCTTTAACAGTAAATCATGTGAATTAATAGTTCATTCATGTGACTCAATAGTATAATCATGTGAAAAAACTAATTACAGTATTGTACCTCCATCTATACCTCCATTTTTAACTTAGTCATGCAAGTATTATCAATCTTGCACCAACTCCCCTAATAGTACAAGAATGTGAAATAATAGTACACACATGTGAATAAATAGTTATAAACATGTGAATTAATAGCAATTAATTGCTCATTTATCCGGTAAATTACCCGATAACTTCCAGACATCAATTATTATCGAAATAAATATCGATTTTTACTAGCACTAATAATTCTAACACAATGGAACTATCAATTTCATCTTTAATCAACACGAACTTATTCATCATTAATATTATAATTCATAATATTTAACAACTAGGTTGTTCCTAGGAAAGAGGGGGCTTTCCAATAAGAATTTCTCCTTATTGGCGCGCAATTAGATGACCAAACCTCTCATTGACAGAACTTCTAGACATTGTCAATATTGCCAATAATAATATGAATAACTTTGTCGTCTCAATTATTGATTTAATAATATAACATATTATACAGATGATACTGTGACAATAATTGAATCAATAATATGAGAGATATGATGCAATAATTACTGTTGCAATGATTGAGTATAACCGAGTGACTTCTTACGTAAGCATCAATAATCAATACCGTGTGCTACGACAACAATTTCGCCGTTATTTTTATAAAATGATAATTCTGTCGTTTTCTAACTACGACAATACTTTCGTTGTGGGGTCCACCAATGATTGTGCCGTCGTACGAATATTTTCTGTTAAAACTAATATTTCCCGACCAATCGAATATTATATAACAACTTGCATACTTTGCAAAATTTATAAATATTACCCATAACTATAACACTATCTCAAATCCACACCATAATATTCAAAAAAAATATTTCGAGAAAATTAAATCTTTATTCATAAAATTTAGGGTCTTACACATACATCTTTGGGAAACAAAATAGAACTAATTGTGTCTTATGTCTTGGATATAAGATAGATGCAATAGCCATCAGTAAGTTGCATTGTCCCCAATATTTATCAAACTTCTCTTTCATCTTATAAGCCATTTCTTTCATATATTCACAATCATCAACAATAGTTTCATTCAACAGCTCCTTGATTTTCCAAATCTCTGGTAAAAATAAATTGGAAGTAGGATATTCATAGCCAAAAAACACATTTGTTGCTTCATTAAACACTTCTAAAAATTTAATAACCCTCTCAGCCCTGTCCCAATCTTCCTTACTAGGCAAAGAGTTATAATGAGTCTCTCTCTTTGTACAATGGGAACACATCCTTGAATTACAAAGCAGACTCTAACATGGCATATATGGAGTTCCACCTAGAGGGGACATCTAAGATCAATCTTTTTGAAGATGGTAATTGCAAATTTTTCACAATCTCACCAAATTTATGAAGACGAGATGGAGACATTTTCAAGTACTTGACAGTCTTACGAAAGTTTTGAATAACATCTTGGATATTCCCCAAACCATCTTGCACCATCAAGTTAAGAATGTGAGCACAACATCTAACATGAAATATTTTACCACTAAAATAAAGGCCACCTTTCAATGTAAAATTATCCCTAAGATGCCTTACAGCAGAATCATTTGTAGATGCATTATCAAGAGTCACGGTCGATATTTTATTTTCAATTCCCCACTCAATTATACAATGCAAAATAGAATCAGAAATCATAAGACCAGTGTGTGGAGGTGCCATGGTACAAAAATTGATAACCCTTTTATGCAAGTTCCAATCCAAATCCAAAAAATGAGCAGTGAGACACATATAACCAATAGTTTGATTAGAAGTCCACAAATCAGAAGTTAAACTTATCCTACTAATACCGTCAAACAGAGCCTTAATTTTTTTCTTCTCTAAAGCATAAAGCTTCATGCAATCAGTCCTTACTGTCACCCTAGAAATGGGATCAAATCTTGGATTCAAAGTTTTCAAAAATAGTATAAAAAATTCATGCTCAATCATACAAAAAGGGTATTCATGCACACATATCATCTTAGCAAAAAGCTCCCTTACTTTTCTTTATCATACTTGAAGAAATTCAAGTTACCAGTTTTACCTTCAACTTCTAAAGTAGAATAAAATAATACATGCTTCTTGGGTTTTTCGGAGCGAGAAATTGAAGCCAGCCGAATAGAGTAGGAGTTCATGTGCCTATTCAAATGACTGGTAGAACCCTTATTTTGAAGAGCAAGCCTTGATTGGCAATGCTTGCACTCAACCTTCTTAGTTCCATCTCTTAATGTCACAACTGTAAACTCGTCCTAGGCTTTTGAGGTCTTTTTTTTTTCTTTTTTTCCCATACTCAACTTCAACTTCAACCTCAACCTCAACCTCAGTATCATTTTCTGCCTGAGAATCACTAATAAGTTGAGGTTGATTTTCAGTTTGAGTATTTGGCACATGAGATGGTCCAGATGGGTCTTCAATCAAACTTATGATCGCATTGTTACCTCAAATAAATAAATAAATAAATATCAAAATTAGAGACAAAGGATATAACATATGCATGCACAATAAAATTGTCGTAATGAGTATTACATTCAACTAAATACATTCTGAAAGTATGAGCCAAACTTTTTTAAATACATTCTGAGAGCTCTCTTTTTATTTTTTCCCTCTGATTTTTTAAATTTATTTTTTATAATTATTATTATCATTCTACTTCAGCTAAAATTATCTCCAGGACCAAGCCCATTGCTACATCACCAGGATTTACCACGATGCCACCACTTTGTGCCTCCAGTACAAAAATTTCCATTACATAATGCATTCCACCAAAAACATTAGATAAATGTGTCCTAGGGTCATTCCGACTGCTAAAAAATATATACGTCAACTTATTTTCTTTCATTCTAGGAAACTAAATACTTATATGACCACCAGTTCTCTTATACTATCATGTTTTCCATCAATGTGAAATTCGTTAGTCCTCAATGCCGTTGATTCCCATCACACGTTGCCATTACTACCTGCCCCCCCCCCCCATTTCAGCTGTATATGTAAGACCCCGAATTTTATGAAATAAAAGTATTCAATTTTTCTTATAATTACTATTCAGTAAATGGTTAAATTGATAAAAGTTTAAAGTTATGAGTGAAATATGATTTTTTTTCAAAATAAGCAAGTGGTTATAAAATAATTATTGTTGTCGGGGAATATTCGTTTGGTCGTGGAATATTCTTTCTGTCTGGGAATATTCGTACGACGGCGCAGCCATTTGTGGGCCCCATAACAGAATAACTGTCGGGTGAAGAAAACGACAAATTTGAGTTTTTACAAATAACGGCGTAGTTGTTACCGTTAACACTGTTGGAATACCCGGTGGTTAAAATACAGTAATACGCGTTATTGCACAGTAGCACACGGTATTGCATAGTATTTTTGAAATTATTGATTCTTACGTAAGAAGGCACTACTCAATAATTGTTACAGTAATTACTGTTCAATATTTTATTTTATTGATTCAATAATTGCTACGTTGGAATTTTGTATTATTGTTGTTCAATAATTGTTGCTGCACAGTATTTTCCATTATCAGATCAATAATTCATATTATTTGAATAATATTATTAGATAGCATTATTGGCAATGTCTAGAAAGTTCTGTCTAAGGAGAGGTTTGGTCACCTAATTGCGCGCCAATAAGGATAAATCCTTATTGGAAAGCCCCCTTTTTCCTGGGAACGGCCTGGTTGTCATAAATGTGATTCTGTAATATTATTTGTGAATAATTAATTATTGATTCATATGATAAGGAAATATTTATTTTATGTGAATATAAATGAGGGATATATTTTTGTGGTCAAAAATGAAGGAGTTAATGTTGAGGTGTTTTATCAGTATTTTTGTCGGAATGGAGGTATTGAAAATCAAATTAGGGTTTTTGAGATATTTTGCGGGGGTTATAATTTTTAATCCGACCGTTGGATCGTGGTAATATTGGGATATGTTATACATATATAAGTTGAGTATATGTCCACAAATTTTGAACCGTTAAAAATGAACGTATGATTTATTATGAATTTTACGAGATGACTGGTTCAGAAATTATTGAATTTTCGGAGTTAATCATTTTGGTGGAAAATTCTAGAATTGGTGGGCCTCACTTGTGGTTGGTGAAGAAATGTATTGAATTATTTCAAATGTGGTGGGTGGGAATAGTAGCAGGTAAAGCCATCAGGTTGCAGGTCAAACCTACCAAAATTTTCCTATAAATAGAGGGCTAAGTTAGAATTGAAAATCACACCAGAAACATAAGCTTTCTCTCTTTCTCTCTCTATATTATGAAGCATATTTTGTGAGTTTTTAGATACTTGGTGAGTTTTTATTCATCAGTGCAAGTTTCCTTCAGCATCATATCCGATATCCAGTCAGAAGTACTGCTCTTTTGAGGTAAGGGATAGTAATGGATTTTAAGGGTTGTTATGATTTTCAGTTTCGTAATTTTTCTGATCTTCAAAAATTATGGAAAAATTTGAAATGATATTTTGATGAGTTTTATTGATTGTGTCCAAAAATGGTGATTTTTGGATGTATAGATTAAGAGTTATGAATCTTACGGGAAAAGACTATTTTAAAAGTAACCGCTTATAATTCCTTGTGGTTAACTCCAAAATTGATGAAATTTTTATTGGGAGTACATGTGTATGATAGAAGTATACTCTGTAAATTTCAGAATTTTTGGACAAAAGTACAATTTTTGATAAATGTCTAAATATTCGGTGGTTTTGGCCATATGAAAAATAGTAAATGAGTTTTAAAAATTCTGAGAAAAATATATGTTCAATATGGGACTATATTATGCTAAATCCCAGAAAAAAAATATTTTTGAAACTGATTTGGTATTTTTCATGAAAATGGACTAGTTATGAGTAAATGAATTAAATATGTTATGTGAAGTAAGAAAATTGGAAAATAGGATTTTATGGCTTGAGAATCCTATATGAGGTATATGCAGATTTTTGATGAGGGTTTTGATTATTGGTGATAAAATCTTATGAGTTTGGTATTTTAGAATGATTAAATGCATTATTTAGTAAAGTGTAAACAATTTAAATAAATTGTTTATAAACTTAAGAAATATTATTCTTTCAATATCATTATACCGAAATACTGGTATGGATTTTATTGTGGAATTTCTACCTTTTTGTGTCGAGTTACTATTCATGAGTTACTATTCATGAGTTACTATTCACGATAAAAATTGGTTTCTTTTTCTAACCAAATTATAGTTGAGTTATGAATATTACTCTTGAGATTAAAACTATGTTGATCATATTGATTTTATTATCATATATAACATTTTTATAACCCTGATGTTGAAATTCTCTTTCACTAGAGTGTAAAGATGGGTAGATTATTGGTATGATCATGACTAGGGTTCTCTTTGGCCTGTAGTGCAAAGTTGAATTGTGACTGGTATGATCATGACCATTGAATTTATAAGTGAATATCTTTAGCTTAAGTGCAAAGGTGAATTGATCAACATGGTTATAATTATTGTTTATATAAATTCTGAAATGATTATATATTTCTTTGAGATATTAATATCTTTGGCCTGTAGTGCAAAGATGAAATATTGATGAATATCTTTGGCCTGTAGTGCAAAGATGAATTGTTGATGAATATCTTTGGCCCGTAGTGCAAAGATGACATGTTGTTGAATATCTTTGGCCAGTAGTGCAAAGATGAACAGATGTTGAGATAAACATGACCAACTGGTGATACAAATGAATATCTTTGGACGTAGTGCAAAGATGAAGTTATTAGTATGATTATGAACAGGAAATGTGATTTGGTGTAACCATGATCTTTGATGTTTCAGGTAAAGATAGGTGATGAAAATTATCATCGTCCTGGATGAGAAGAGGAATTTAGAACTACAGTTATGATTATGAGTTATTCATATGATTGTGGACCAGAATTGTTGATTGATGTTACAGGGATAAAACATTGTTGGTGGATTTTTAACATGGAGAAGATAATAGACTTTATAGTCTATTTGACTCTTTTAATGGATTGCTCGTTCCGCTGCAACTATGGTTGAAATTTTTATCATTTACCATATGTTCTAAATCTCTGATTTATTGTTGATGAAGGCTATTGATAATTGAATTATCTTTAGTCATGATATTCTTTACTGAGCTAGTTGTGCTCACCCTTTTGCTTCACAATTCCTTTCAGGTAATAAGAGTGTAGCTGGGTCGAGCGGGGGTAACAAGGGAATAGAACGGTGGTCATCATTTAGTAGTTATATTTGGTGAAGAAAATAGGGTGAGGCGAACCCAACGTTGGAAGGGTGTTTTGTTACTATCATACAAGATGTCTAATGACATACAACCTCGTGTCATCATAAGACAGGGTTGTGCTCATCCACTTGCTGAGTATATCTATGGGCACTACCTATATAATCTTGGTGTTTGTTTGAAGTATAATTCTCAATTAGAGACAGTGGAGATAATGATAAGTCAAGAGAAGACTCACCATTGGGAAGAATATGATAGTAATCTTCTCGTTTTTCTTTGGGGTCTATTGGGTCAACCAAGGATAATTCTGTGGCCATATGATATCTATCATAACCTAGACGCGTGGCCTCCCATGTACGAAGGTTTCCTTGAGCACTTCCCAAATATTCTAATTTCTAAAACAGTTTTTGACTATACCTTTATGTAAGGTGTTATTGTAAGGTGATGTCTACGGTTGGAACATGAGTCACATTTGGTATATATTTGTATCCAAACTCACAGCATATGTGTTGTTGTATTTTGCACGACAATTGTTGTAATAAAGTTGTAGTTGTTTTCTGTACCATGTATTTGACGACTCAGAATGGGTTGGGTGGAATGGACCTATTTTGGGGTTGTCACAGTTGGTATCAGAGCTATAAGTAAAGAGCCTCGAGCCTCTCGCTGGTGACTTCCTGTTGATGGGGGATGCACCGAAGCCAGACTCTCCGTAGGGGACGCCGTTCTGCGGTGGCAAACTGATAGGTATCAATGTAAGGTGCTGACACAAGTTGGTGTCCAGAGTTACAGGTGGTATCAGAGCTTAGGGATATGATCTCTGGCGGAGATCGGGGAATAAGACTAGGAGGAGAGAGACGAGTAAATCTTTCGCTAGTGTGTCCTACCTAAGCTTATTTGTTGGTCAGTCATAATATCGGGATATTATGTGATATGTTAATTTGTTCAATTAACCATTGTTTTGAAGCTGTATTCTAGAATGATATCTGAAATACAGGAGATGAGCAATGAAGAAATTATGATGACAGGAAAGATGGAATCTGAAATAGAAGCAAGGTATTCTCAACTCTTCGAAATACCAGGTACGTAAATTTCGGGGACGAAATTTCATAAGGAGGGGAGATTGTAAGACCCCGAATTTTATGAAATAAAAGTATTCAATTTTTCTTATAATTACTATTCAGTAAATGGTTAAATTGATAAAAGTTTAAAGTTATGAGTGAAATATGATTTTTTTTCAAAATAAGCAAGTGGTTATAAAATAATCATTGTTGTCGGGGAATATTCGTTTGGTCGTGGAATATTCTTTCTGTCGGGGAATATTCGTACGACGGCGCAGCCATTTGTGGGCCCCATAACAGAATAACTGTCGGGTGAAGAAAACGACAAATTTGAGTTTTTACAAATAACGGCGTAGTTGTTACCGTTAACACTGTTGGAATACCCGGTTAAAATACAGTAATACGCGTTATTGCACAGTAACACACGGTATTGCATAGTATTTTTGAAATTATTGATTCTTACGTAAGAAGGCACTACTCAATAATTGTTACAGTAATTACTGTTCAATATTTTATTTTATTGATTCAATAATTGCTACGTTGGAATTTTGTATTATTGTTGTTCAATAATTGTTGCTGCACAGTATTTTCCATTATCAGATCAATAATTCATATTATTTGAATAATATTATTAGATAGCATTATTGGCAATGTCTAGAAAGTTCTGTCTAAGGAGAGGTTTGGTCACCTAATTGCGCGCCAGTAAGGATAAATCCTTATTGGAAAGCCCCCTCTTTCCTGGGAACGGCCTGGTTGTCATAAATGTGATTCTGTAATATTATTTGTGAATAATTAATTATTGATTCATATGATAAGGAAATATTTATTTTATGTGAATATAAATGAGGGATATATTTTTGTGGTCAAAAATGAAGGAGTTAATGTTGAGGTTTTTATCAGTATTTTTGTCGGAATGGAGGTATTGAAAATCAAATTAGGGTTTTTGAGATATTTTGCGGGGTTATAATTTTTAATCCGACCGTTGGATCGTGGTAATATTTGGATATGTTATACATATATAAGTTGAGTATATGTCCACAAATTTTGAACCGTTAAAAATGAACGTATGATTTATTATGAATTTTACGAGATGACTGGTTCAGAAATTATTGAATTTTCGGAGTTAATCATTTTGGTGGAAAATTCTAGAATTGGTGGGCCCCACTTGTGGTTGGTGAAGAAATGTGCTGAATTATATTTCAAATGTGGTGGGTGGGAATAGTAGCAGGTAAAGCCATCAGGTTGCAGGTCAAACCTACCAAAATTTTCCTATAAATAGAGGGCTAAGTTAGAATTGAAAATCACACCAGAAACATAAGCTTTCTCTCTTTCTCTCTCTATATTATGAAGCATATTTTGTGAGTTTTTAGATACTTGGTGAGTTTCTATTCATCAGTGCAAGTTTCCTTCAGCATCATATCCGATATCCAGTCAGAAGTACTGCTCTTTTGAGGTAAGGGATAGTAATGGATTTTAAGGGTTGTTATGATTTTCAGTTTCGTAATTTTTCTGATCTTCAAAAATTATGGAAAAATTTGAAATGATATTTTGATGAGTTTTATTGATTGTGTCCAAAAATGGTGATTTTTGGATGTATAGATTAAGAGTTATGAATTTTATGGAAAAGACTATTTTAAAAGTAACCGCTTATAATTCCTTGTGGTTAACTCCAAAATTGATAAAATTTTTATTGGGAGTACATGTGTATGATAGAAGTATACTCTGTAAATTTCAGAATTTTTGGACAAAAGTACAATTTTTGATAAATGTCTAAATATTCGGTGGTTTTGGCCATATGAAAAATAGTAAATGACTTTTAAAAATTCTGAGAAAAATATATGTTCACTATGGGACTATATTATGCTAAATCCCAGAAAAGAAATATTTTTGAAACTGATTTGGTATTTTTCATGAAAATGGACTAGTTATGAGTAAATGAATTAAATATGTTATGTGAAGTAAGAAAATTGGAAAATAGGATTTTATGGCTTGAGAATCCTATATGAGGTATATGCAGATTTTTGATGAGGGTTTTGATTATTGGTGATAAAATCTTATGAGTTTGGTATTTTAGAATGATTAAATGCATTATTTAGTAAAGTGTAAACAATTTAAATAAATTGTTTATAAGCTTAAGAAATATTATTCTTTCAATATCATTATACCGAAATACTGGTATGGATTTTATTGTGGAATTTCTACCTTTTTGTGTCGAGTTACTATTCATGAGTTACTATTCACGAGTTACTATTCACGATAAAAATTGGTTTCTTTTTCTAACCAAATTATAGTTGAGTTATGAATATTACTCTTGAGATTAAAACTATGTTGATCATATTGATTTTATTATCATATATAACATTTTTATAACCCTGATGTTGAAATTCTCTTTCACTAGAGTGTAAAGATGGGTAGATTATTGGTATGATCATGACTAGGGTTCTCTTTGGCCTGTAGTGCAAAGTTGAATTGTGACTGGTATGATCATGACCATTGAATTTATAAGTGAATATCTTTAGCTTAAGTGCAAAGGTGAATTGATCAACATGGTTATAATTATTGTTTATATAAATTCTGAAATGATTATATATTTCTTTGAGATATTAATATCTTTGGCCTGTAGTGCAAAGATGAAATATTGATGAATATCTTTGGCCTGTAGTGCAAAGATGAATTGTTGATGAATATCTTTGGCCCGTAGTGCAAAGATGACATGTTGTTGAATATCTTTGGCCAGTAGTGCAAAGATGAACAGATGTTGAGATAAACATGACCAACTGGTGATACAAATGAATATCTTTGGACGTAGTGCAAAGATGAAGTTATTAGTATGATTATGAACAGGAAATGTGATTTGGTGTAACCATGATCTTTGATGTTTCAGTAAAGATAGGTGATGAAAATTATCATCGTCCTGGATGAGAAGAGAATTTAGAACTACAGTTATGATTATGAGTTATTCATATGATTGTGGACCAGAATTGTTGATTGATGTTACAGGGATAAAACATTGTTGGTGGATTTTTAACATGGAGAAGATAATAGACTTTATAGTCTATTTGACTCTTCTAATGGATTGCTCGTTCCGCTACAACTATGGTTGAAATTTTTATCATTTACCATATATTCTAAATCTCTGATTTATTGTTGATGAATGCTATTGATAATTGAATTATCTTTAGTCATGATATTCTTTACTGAGCTAGTTGTGCTCACCCTTTTGCTTCACAATTTCTTTCAGGTAATAAGAGTGTAGCTGGGTCGAGCGGGGGTAACAAGGGAATAGAACGGTGGTCATCATTTAGTAGTTATATTTGGTGAAGAAAATAGGGTGAGGCGAACCCAACGTTGGAAGGGTGTTTTGTTACTATCATACAAGATGTCTAATGACATACAACCTCGTGTCATCATAAGACATGGTTGTGCTCATCCACTTGCTGAGTATATCTATGGTCACTACCTATATAATCTTGGTGTTTGTTTGAAGTATAATTCTCAATTAGAGACAGTGGAGATAATGATAAGTCAAGAGAAGACTCACCATTAGGAAGAATATGATAGTAATCTTCTCGTTTTTCTTTGGGGTCTATTGGGTCAACCAAGGATAATTCTGTGGCCATATGATATCTATCATAACCTAGACGCGTGGCCTCCCATGTACGAAGGTTTCCTTGAGCACTTTCCAAATATTCTAATTTCTAAAACAGTTTTTGACTATACCTTTATGTAAGGTGTTATTGTAAGGTGATGTCTACGGTTGGAACATGAGTCACATTTGGTATATATTTGTATCCAAACTCACAGCATATGTGTTGTTGTATTTTGCACGACAATTGTTGTAATAAAGTTGTAGTTGTTTTCTGTACCATGTATTTGACGACTCAGAATGGGTTGGGTGGAATGGACCTATTTTGGGGTTGTCACAGTATAATATAACTATCTATCATCTGAAATCCAGAGTACTAACAACAACATGAACAGTCCATGTTGTCAATACCTTCACTCAGATAAATAGTTCCCAAGGATCTCAAATTAAATTGAAAATTCTAATTACATCTATATATGTAAAGAAAACACGGTTGCGGAGATAAATGTATGTTATATATAAATATATATATATATATATATATATATATAAATATATATAATATATATAATATATATATAATAATTTTCTTATTACAAAGTATTACATTCAGCTAGACAGTAATATAAACTAATCTAAGTAGGGATGCTTCCCTTTATTTACTCCAGATATGCCAGGGTTACCATCTAATATTGCAAAGGGAATGATTTACAAGAGTGAGCTATGACATGCTCAGCAGGTTTTATATTTATAACAATATATGATTTGAATAAGTATAATAGTTCAAAACTCAATAATTGTTGTTACCATTTCTGGAATTTTTATATTTCAACCATTTCTGGACTTTTTATTTCTGTCAGTCACAAAGACTTAGAAATTTTATTCAGATGTGAGATAGGGGATCAGTCTATTCAACATCCTAGGAGTATGCATTTCATCCTAATCGTGCCCACTTGCACTAAGTGTCAGATTCAATTGACACAAATCAATCCCTCTTGGGACCAAACAACTAAGTATAGGATGTCTTACCAAAATAATTTTGGTTTGACACAACAGTTAATGCTCAATAAACAATATCATATGAATAAATCATTCATTTCTTAGTTATGCTGAAGCTATAGCAATAACTTTACAATAATTGGCAATTCAAGTTTAGGTTTGGTAATATAGATTGAAAGCAATTCAAGATATGAATCTTATTCAACAAATTAAAATAGGTTTAGTAAACTTGCGAAAGTAATTACGGTTAGAGAACTTGCCTGAGCTAAGATCAATCAAGCAACATTATTCGTGTAACGACCCCAAAAATTTATACAATTTAAATCTCAACTTCGGTCGTTAACCACACATTAAAACTCAAATTTTACATCATTATTCGATATTAAAAACACTAAAATTACAGAATATTTAGAACTTTTATACATTTCCTCCTTTCTTGCCTGAATCGCAACCTTTACATTACATCTCTTTAATTCAATCTTATATCATGAATCGTTACAAACAAAATGACTATACAAAGTCTTACATCATAACTAAATATCCATATACATTGAATAACTCAACTTACAATTCAACATGTTACGTTCAAAATATGAAATACATTTCTCATAAAATATAAGTAATCTTCGTGAATATAGATCTCTATAACTCACTTGGCACATATCTTTATCTTAAAATCTTGACCTGCAAAAGTGGTTATTTGCAAGAGTGAGCTCGACAGCCCAGCAAAGTCTAACAGTTTTCATGCATCACATAACACATAATAACATGCTCGATATACATCTCATTAAGGTAACATGGCATACATGCTTTTAATTCATAGAGCAAATATAAAGATTGAGTTCCTTACTCAATCATCATTACTTAGCCAAAACAATGCAGTCATATATTGACTTAAACATTTTATGATTTCAACATGTATAACATATCATACAATTTAAAACAGTTCATCAAGTCCACGTAACAAATAGGAACCGAAAGACTTGCCTTGATCGTTGTTTACCAATAATAGTTTAACAACTTACAGTTATCTGCACTTCACGTGCCCTACACAATTATATAATCATACACATCAACTATTAGTCACATAACAACACATTGTAATTGTAATGTAAACTCTACTCCACATCTCATAATTCTTTCCTATTAATTAACACACAATGTTCAATTAGATTGTGTTAACTTTTCGACTTATGTAATATTCAAAATTCATTAAAGTGTTCAAATTTTGCTAGGAATCATTATTGGTTTTATATTAAATCCATTTCATACTTTATAATATCCATTTCATTTGACTAAAAACACTTTTTACGTTCATTAAAAATTATCACGGCGTTTCGACGTTTATTCGTCACACGCCCGATTGCATCTTTTGTGTATGCTTACTATGGTTCTATAACTTATCTAATACATCATTAATATTAATGTTAAGCATCATTATATTTACTAACATTCATATTTTATAACTTAGAAAAACATCTTTTATCGTCAAGAGCACTACACTAGCATACGTGCATGTCTGACGCCCTCCGATTGCCTTCGAAAACACAACAGTCCTAAAGATGACCATTTTGACCCTTCATAACGATTTCAAATTGAAAACCTTAAAGAATAAAAGTTGTAGGCCTATTCGTCCTTGTTCCGAATCATCTTGAATCGCATCAATCACAGTTCGTATGAAAAAGTTATACTCATTTTAGTAAACTAGTCCAGTCAGTTTTTTTTTTTCAAATTTTTGGCTTGACAGAACACCCCCCCCCGCCGGGGCGGGGGTTTTTGCACTAGGGGGGGCCCGCCGGGGCGAGGGTCACTGCTGCGATTATGCGATTTTAGCTCTAGAACACTACAAAAAGCCAAATTAGGCCTCCAAACTCTTTCTAACAACCATACCAAACTACCCAATGAGTAAATATGTTTACATAAACATAATCTAATGTTGCTAACACGTTTCTAACCATATAAACAACGTAAACATCAAAGATTACAACCTTTAATTTCACTGTTTCTCTTCTTTCTTTCTTCTTTTGACATTCATAGCGAAATTCTTCACTGTGAATTCGTTTTACATCCGTTTTGACTCATTCAACTTGGGTTGTTTTCGTTTTTCAACATACTAACATCTATTATCAAATTGCAGATTATAGCAATTATTGATCATGAAATTTCGTACTTTCTAAGCCGTAACATATAAATATAAATAATGTTTTATAATTTCTTCCAACAATTCCAATTCTCACGAATTTGACAAACAAGTATCAATCATATATGATGGTTAACAGATTATACACACTCAATAATCTTTATAAACCAATTCTTTACTCAACTCATGCACCATAACCAATTAAAGAGAAAAAAAACTTTGATAAAACATAACTAAAAGCTAAGGCTATAATATTACCTTTTAATTTCTCCTTAAGCTTAATTAGATGATGAGAATGATTTGATTATCCTTCATCTCCCTTCTTTGATTCTCATATATACCTCTTTTTCAATTTCTCAAAGAATATGTCTCTCTCAAACTTCTTTGTAACTCTCTCTTCTTCTTAGGCTTAGGCCAAACCCTTTTTCACATAAACTAAAACTGACGCTAACATAAAAATAAAACTGACGTATAATATAATAAGGCTACTAAATACTTATCAGTTTTTTTATTATTATTATTTTAAACATAAAAGCCATAAGGCCTTGTTTGGTAAAACCTATTAAAATAATGACTTAATCATTCTTTAAGCCTTGTTTAGCAAAACAAGATTAAAATTAAAATTTCAAAAGCTCTAAGGCTTTGTTTGGTAAAACCAAATTTAAAACTCCTTTAATTTATTTTCATAAGTTATTTATAATATAGTTTATTGTCCTGCACTGTTTACTTGGATTTCCATATCCAATCTTAATTAAATAAACTAATTACCACATACTAAATAAATTTCTCACTTGACCAAATATCACAACATTATAATCTCATTATAATTTTATTTAATAACTTAATATACCACCTTAAATTATTAAATTAAAATAATAATATAACATCTCATGTTATATTATAACTCTCTAAATTATAAATTAATTTAATTTAGAATATTATCTAATGAATTTAGATTAGTAAATATTTACTAGCAACCATTACATCAATAAAATATTTCTCTCATCAATTTCAGCAATAGGCGCATCAAATAAATATTTATATATTAATAAATATTTAATATTACAATTTAAAATTTCGAATCGTTACATCCTTCCTCCTTACAAGGATTCTGTCCCCAGAATCACAACTCAAATAATCAAATCGTCACATTCTTCACTCTTTTATCTTAATTAAGTTAATTTCTATAACTCATGGATTATTTACTTACTAATAAATAATCCAATAAATATCTACTAAACAACAAACACGTCAATTAAAAAATATTTATTTAATTCAATAAATATTTAAAATTATAATAAAATTTTGGATTGTTACAATTCGATTCGTTAATAAACACCTAAGATGTTCATTCATATAAATTTAACACATTAGTATTGATAACAATACTCAAATACATAAACTATTTATGTTCGGGTTAAGTTCGATATGGTTTCGGTGTCCAAAAACCTTACCAAGTAATTAATAAGTTAATAACTCTGTTAAATTTTATTTATAAGCTTTATTATATTTTTAGATAAATTTATATATCTTTTATAATAATTTCTGAAAGCTTATAACAATTTTTAAGTATTTATTTATTCCTTAAATGATTTTTAAATTATTTATTTTTATTTCTAAATAATTAATATTTACTTAAAATATTATAAAAATCTTATTTATTATTTTTAAATAATTTATAATCATTTATTATGATTTTTAAATCATTAATATTATTTATAAATAATTATTTATTATTTATAAATAATTATTTATTATTTATAAATAACTATTCTAATTAATTTATTATTAACTTAATTATTAATAATATCCAACTAAATAAAATATTTATTGAAAATATTAAAAGGTAATTATTATAACTTAAAAATAATTTTAAAACTATTTTTATAATTATTTATATTTATTTATTAATTATTTCTAATTTTTATTAATTTATTTATTAGAAATTATTTTCTGTCTGCCGCTAAAGCTCTATAGTGACAGAAAGTGTCGCTATATAGGTGTTCTTGAGTTTCTGGAAATCAGTTGGTCATGGCCTAGAGGTCACTTTGACCTTAATCTAATTATCTATTGTTTATGATTCTTGGTTTGGAAGTGTATGGGTGTTCTAGTATTCATGTAGTAGTACAACAACATACCAATTTCATGCTTTAAACCTACATATAACAAGAAGTTGTAGAGGCTCAAAGTCACTGTCAGAGCTGTTCTTGAGTTTCTGGGTTACCCAGAACAGTGATCATGGTCGGTCAACAGTTTTGTGGCTTCTAGATCTTTCAATTCGTGTGATAGATTTGTGTTTTGTTTGTTGTAAATAGGTAGTCTATATATCAAGGTACATATATGTAACACTAATTTGGACAGAGTAGGATTCTAAGGTCTAAATCTATGTTGGTCAAAGTACAGCCAAAGGCTGTTCTTTATGTTCATCAGTTTTCTAGGTAACCCAGAAAACATGGTCATCCTTGGTCAATGACTTTTGACCATTAATTCCAGTAATTCTTGGAATTAATTAAGCAATTGAGTGTCATAGATATGTAGTATGTATATCAGGGTATCAATTCATTATATTTAGACATCATAACAACAACCAAAAAGCGATTAAAAGGTTGGTCAAAGTAGCCGGTTCAACCTGTTCTCGAATTTTCTGGGTAACCCAGAAAATAGAACTTCGTGATCGGTCAACCACTTTTGGCCACCTATATCTTGCAATATATGATTCCAATGAACCTATTTTCTTTTCCAGATTAAAGACCTCATGTCATACTGCAACTAACATACAATTAATAGACCTAACTATTAACATACACGGATCTACAGGCTCTGACATTCGATTGTCAGACCTGTTTTTTCAGAATTTTCAGTTTGCTTAAAACACTATTTTGATGCATCTAGATGTTATGAAAACATGTTCTATTAACTTACCATACTTCCTAACATGTTATTACATATATCTAAACATCTAAACAACAAATTAAACAAAGCAACAAAGATCTAAGTTAAAATTAGGGTTTCACCTTTTCTTGCTTGATTTTGATTTCTAGTTACTGATTCTGTTATTGCTATCTCCAAGGCTTATTTTGGTATGTTTATAGGAGTGTATAGGCTCAGAGAATTCGTGAGTTTGGCCAGAGGATGGGCTGCTATTTATAGACTTAAGCAACTTATGGTTTTGGGTCTTTTTCACCATTGGCCTCCATAAATATATGTTGCTAAGTTACTTGTGCTGCTTGGGGGAAGGTTGCCAGACCATGTGCACTCTTGGGACTTGGTTTGGTGACTCCTAACTACTTGTGAGCTAGTTTGATTAGATTAGTAACTTAATTATGCCCTAATCCTCTTCAATCTTCATTAGGATTTTGGTTTTTATGATTAGGGTTGCTTAATGATGTTTATTAGTACCTAATTGAAGTTTAAACATCATGATTAGGTGTTGGATAACTAATTAAGGTAGTCTAGCTAATTAGCGTTAGGGTTTACAAATTAGGGTTAGGGTTTGTGATCTAAGGTTAGGGTTTGTAATCTATGGTTCCTAACTTAGATTTTTCACAAATCCTAACAAGCACGACAAAACGTTTTGTCAGTGTAAGTACGACAAAGCAACTTGTCAAAATACATATACCGAAAAGTCCGTTTTTGGAAGAAAAAATTTAAGCATGACATGTCAAGCACATCAATTTTCAGATGAAAATGTATTTGACCTAATTTGTTAAACAGGATATATAATAACACAAAACGCTTTCAGAACGGAGAGATTTTATTAATATAACTGAATTTACATAACCGAATCTTATTAGGGTTTTGGGTTTCACAGCCTTCACGTGCACTTGAGGCTCTGTTCGTGGCAAGAGTCTTGCTTCTCTTCACCCAACTCTCACGTTCCCTCATTAAAAGCCTACAAAAATTCTATTAAGTTAAATGAATTCATAAATTAATACTATATATGGCGTGGATAATTAACTTAACTTACTTTGTCCTTTAGCCAAAGTGCAAAATTTTGATCACGACTGAGTTGAATATCTTTATTAACGATTTCGTTTTGATTTGCTTTTAACTCATCATCATATGATCTATACAATTTTAGAAACACTAGTTGATAGCATATGCAATGCACGGGCTAGTTTGAATAATTGATTTAATACTTTGTCCAACATTCATGTCAAAAAAAATATAAGTACACAATTTAGTCAATATTAGAAAAAAGAATTGATGAGAGATATCAAAACCATATAAATGAGTTTAGTCAATATCAAAAACCGTATAAATGAGACAACTTAAATTATTATTATGATGACAAACAAAAATAATTATCAATCTAATATGACAATATCTAAATGATACACATACAATATGTGGACTTCTTTTATCATAAGAAGTCCACATACTTGAATTAAATCTAAATTTATATAAATCTTGACAAACATACTAATATTCCTGTTGTAAGAACCTCTAAAATTGAATAAAATACAAAATGAGAAATGACATACTAAATTAGGCATGATAAAACACACAATGAGATTTCATCACATATAATTAAGTAAAAAGAATAGAATTATAAGTCTTTTGAAACTACCTAAGGAGAAAGTTAACTGCATCAAAGAACCCCTGTAGGACGATGGATAGTATTAGTTCATTTTCATCATCATCTCCCGTCACAAAGAAGTGGAAATCTTGAACGAACCTATAGACAACAATGTAGTTGTCGAACATTGATATCTCCGTTGCAAAAGCACATAAATGAAGATGTATAAAAGTATAAACAATGATAACTATAAATGATGAAATGCCTCTTGCAGATGGAATTAACTCATAGTTATGATCTATTTAATACATTCATAGCATTTTTTCTAACAAACCATGGAAACCAGAGTCAGAAATCAAATTACTAAATGGCAACACTCAAAATATATCCTAATTAAGTTTGAGTAGAGATGAACATCTAGTGCGTTATGATTAACATCAAGTAGTATACCTTCTGTTCTAGTGTAACGCCCCCAAAATCGAGACTATTTTCTTCCCGATCTTGTGCGTTAATATTATCTTGTTCTAGCTTTAAAACATTATTTAATGTTAAAATAGCTAACAATGCGAAATAATTTTTTTTTTCTTTTCCTGAATCGCAACCTTTACAAATCTTCTTTATACTAGAATCATATTTATTATATAAGTTATTTAGCTGAGTAGATATATATATATATATATTATATATATATATATTTATATATATATATATATATACACACAATTCATTCGTTCAAGCATATCCCTTTTTTCGAACTAATAATCTTCATCTATCGAATAATTCAAAAAATTACACATCTGTGATTTACACATGAAAATACCATCAAATGATTCAACACAATCTCAATTAAATCACTAGTCTTCTTTTCATGCACTCCTAATCACGATAGATCGCATCATAGATTTAACCTACAAATTAAGCAAGATTGAGCACGATGGCCCAGCAAGTCTAACAGTCTATCATGCATCATGTAGCACATAGGTTTCACATTCAGTTCATACATTTATATTCTTGGTGTTCAAGCATATTACAAATGCATTATCACATTTATGTCCTGCTGGTAGCAAACATACATAACCATAGCATGCTACACGTGTCATGTACATGTCATTCATTGCACATATATATCGAGTTCCCCGACTCAATTCAATAATTAATCATTATTTGACATTCATCATTCACAAAGCAAATAATGCATTTCATAGGTATTGCATACTTATAAACATAAGTCATTGCTAACAGTTATCTATAGCAATTATAAGACCACATAAATAAACTGAGAAACTTGCCTGTACCGGAATTTTACCATTACACCAACTTCTGCGTTCCTTGCACAACCTACATTGTATGTGGGATTGTTAACAAAACACGTAATTTCAGTTATCATGGTTGTAGTTTAGATTTCTATATCTAAGATATTGTATATATTTTTCAAATACATCATCATATTTTCATATTAGTCATTTTTCACTTTGATGGGGTTTGACATGCTTATATCATATAATAGGAATGACTTTAAGTTATCATTTACATCTTATTCAGGATTTAAAACATAAAGGGTTCATGTGTTCTTGAGTTCACTAGTTTTGGTCAATTCTTGCCAATTTCATTTCTAGCCACTTTAGTTCATTCCAACACTTGAATTTTATCTAGTTAAGACTAGTTCTAGCATTCCTTTAGTTTTACCAAGCATAGATTGGGTTTTGACCCTTTAAACCTAGCTTTTTCAAGCTTATATGCGCTAACTTCACAAATTCTTATTCTATTAGCATTCCAACACTAGGAATAGCCTAGCATAACTCTAACTCGCTTGTCTAAGGTGTCCCAATTGAGTTCTAAGTAGAATAGAAAAATCTCAAAATTTCATACTTAGACAAATTTGCAAAACTGCAGTTTTAGTGATTTTTCATACTAGTTTGGTAATTTGTTTAAACTTCTTGGTTAAGACAAGAGCTTAACCACTTGGCCCTACTTCTATACCATACTACAAGGTATTTTAATCAAGGTTTAGGTTTCTTTTTCATGCCCATTAAGCTCCCCAAAACAGAGCTCAAACTTAGCCATTTTCTTACTTTTTTTACAAAACTGATTTTGTACTTTTTCTAAATTTTTTCCAGTACTGGGCACTAGGATAGTCTAGGCATCTGTATTTAAGTTACTTAAGGATATTTTTAGCATCACCACACTTTATTTAAACATCTAACTTATTTTGACTTATCAAAGCTCACTTTAGGCTTGAAAAGAGAGCTTAATTTGGTTTTCTTGTTAGCTTTAGCCATGGCCATGATTTAGAATCATTACTAGCATGTATGAGCAACTTTGTATAAGCTCATAATAGTCCCTTAAGGTCAGGTACTAAGGATTGCCCAAAACTGTCCATTTTTGGCTTTAAAATGTGATTTTTAACAAGTCTTATGCTCAAGATGGTTTAGACTTAGTTCCTTTTGTTTGTGTAGCTTTCTTATGTCTTACTATAACTATTGGAACTTATGTATGGGGTCCAGGTATGGTGGTTCATTGTTTTAGTGTTCATTGTTTTAGTGTTCATTGTTCTTTAAAGCTTATTTTCATTTGCCTTTTTAAGCATGAAATTGCTCAACCCACCTTGTAGACCTTAACTAACTTAGGGAACCATGTTTACATGTTATTTATAGACAACGTATGTAATCCTCACTGTTTAAAAATAACAGTCCCACAATTTGACCATAACAGTCCCTTGTAGGCACAGTTTTAGCTCTAACTCACAACAGTCCATAGTATGACTCAAGCAGCCTTTAGGTACTCTAACAACCGTTAAAACATGATTATTACACAACATTATATTCCTTAACATGCTTGCAACAATCTAACACCAAAACAATCCATACTAGACATTTTAGTAGGGTTTAGCACTAAACCAACATAACAGTCCCCAAGCCTTTGAATACAAGCATTATTTCATCTTTTAATTGCTATATACAATGTATTCATGGTTTAAAACATATAAATGCAAGGCCTTAAGCTTTTTGTTAAAAACATCCCTTTATAGGCCTTAAATTTCACAAGGATACATGGTTTAGCAATTTATAGTTTCTATCTATACTTACAGATTTATTACAGAATGCTTAATGCTAAACATTCCTATTGTTTCTTGTAAGACCCCAAATTTTATGAAATAAAAGTATTCAATTTTCTTATAATTATTATTTTATTTAGTAAATGGTTAAATTGATAAAGGTTAAAGTTAAGGGTGACATTTGAAAATTTTGCAAAGTAAGCAAGTTTATATAAAATATTCGTTGTGTCGGGGAATATTCAATTGGTCGGGAAATATTCGTTTTAACAGGGAATATTCGTACGACGGCACAATCATTGGTGGACCTCACAACGAAAGTATTGTCGTAGTTAGAAAACGATAGAATTATCTTTTTATAAAAATAACGGCGAAAGTTTTACCATTAAACTGTTAAACTACCCGGTGGTAAAAGTACAGTAATACGCGTGGTTGCATAGTAGCACACGATATTGATTATTGATGCTTACTTGAGAAGTCACTCAGTTATACTCAATTATTGCTACAGTAATTGCTACATAATATCTCTCATATTATTGATTTAATTATTGTCACAGTATCAATATTTTATATTATTAAATCAATAATTGAGATGACAAAGTTATTCATATTATTATTTGCAATATTGACGATGTCTAGAAAATTCTGTCGAGGAGAGGTTTGGTCACCTAATTGTGCGTCAATGGGAGAGAGAAATCCTTATTGAAAAGCCCCTTCTTTCATGGGAATGATCTGGTTGTTAAATATTGTGAGTTATAATATTAATGATGAATAAATTCGTGCTGATTAAAGATGAAATTGATATTTTTATTGTTTCGAGATTATTAATGTTAGTTGAAATCGACATCTATTCCGATAATAATTGATGTCTAGATGTTATATTGACCAATCGGGTAATTAATCGGATAAATAAACAATTAATTGTTATTAATTCACATGCTTATAACTATTTGTTCACATGTATGTACTATTGATTCACATGCATGTACTATTAGGGGAGGTAGTGCAAGATTGATAATACTTGCATGACTAAATTAAAAATAGAGGTATAGATGAAGGTACTATACTGTAACTATTTTTTTTACATGTATAGAACTATTGATTCACATTAATGTACTATTGATTCACATGATGTACTATTAGGGGAGGTGGTGCAAGTTTGATAATATTTGTAGGACTATATTAAAAATGAAGGAAAAGATGAAAGTATTATACTGTAATTTCGAGCCCCAAAACGTGGAATTATCAAAACTATATTTTTCAATAAATAGAAGCTCATTCTTCTTTCATTTCATCAATTCATTAAGACTCACAAGAGCAATTATAGAAAGAGAAGCTATAGAGAGAAAGAAGAAGAGAAGTCTGCTATTTCACTTTTTCAGTATCCGGTCTTCTTCTGAGGTCGTAAGTGATATTATTTTTGTTCAGTATTCATAAGGAATAATATTTTATTCCATACTCTGTAGTATGTGAATATTATTATGTCGTCTCATATTCCTGATTATACCCTCATTCTGTTAAAGTATTGCTTCTATACTCTGTGACATTAGTAGAATTTCCTTGATATTTTGTGCTTCATCTAGTATCTTTTCATGAAAATATTATTCGAACTTTTCTTGATAATTATTGATCTTTTTATTCCAAAGTACTATTCAGTTTTACTATTCACGGGTTGTACTATTCACCTTTATTATTCACTCGAATATTATTCA
>CM029019.1:43444625-43519724 GCA_016801055.1 Panax notoginseng
CGATTCTTGACCAAACCTTGCGGATAGAAAATGATTTGAAACAATAAAACTGGGTTGACCAAATATGGCCAAATGAATATGGGTTTTAGCTAGTAAGAAATACCTCAAGAAATTATCAGGATCCCTAGATGCGTGGTCCTCGAGAACTACCAATTTAAGGTTAAAAAAAGAAGAAGATGAATTAGATAGCGAAAGAAAGAATAGTAGTAGAGGTAACAACAGAGGAGAAGAAGTTTGTAGTACTTGGTGAAGCGCTTCCCAACGAGTGGTGAACTTGGTGAAGCGCTTCACCAAGATTGCACCTTGATCAAAACCAGCGTCTTCACCACTAATCTCGAGCTCTGCTCCATCCTTTATTGTTTGAGCCAGTGCACATGTTACTACTATCCTTTACCACTTGAATTATTAATAAAACCAGGCATGCTAGGATTTCGAGGCTCTCTTAGTCTGGCTGGACCACTTTGGCGCATTGTTTGCTTAAAGTATTCTGATTCTGAATAACTGAGCAACAAAGAAAAGAATTTCATCCATACATAACCATTAAAAGTATTAGAAAAGTTAGCAACTGAAAGTAACAATTTACTTGTTACTACCTTTTCATCACCAAAATCATACAAATCAGCAGCTGCACAATGCCAGACAATTAAATTTAGCATTATCCCATTCTGAAAAGATCACCATATATAGCATTATTGAAGTTGTGAAAATAATAAAAAAAATTGACATATTGTCATCCATTTTAAATTTGATAGCATCTTTTGTAAATTTCTTCATCTTGGCATCAAGCTGAGCTGTTGCTTCTTCTCCTTTAGCAATGATCATGTCTATATCCTTGTCTATGATTGTGCTATCTTTGGAATTGAAAACCATTTCAGCACCAAACCTCACCATTTACAACAGCTCATCTTTGTTAACAGCTGCACAACCATAAAAGGAAAAAGATACATAATCCAGGGGTTTTAAAAACATATCATGAAGAAGATCACAATGCACAAACTACTTACTCTTTTGCTCAGCTAGTCGTCCTTGCTGGATAACTAATGCATCGAGTGCAAGTTTTTTATAAGCTCCTCAATAACTTTCTCCTCAATTGTATATTGTTCATGCAATAAGAAAGAATCATTGTATTAAAGCTAAAATTTATGTATAGGAAAGAATGCATACAAGGATATAAACAGAACCTCAATGCAGAAACGAAAAACTTGAACTTCTTTCTTTTGCCTAATCATGTGAGCACGGTCCTGAGCCTGTAAATTAACTTGTGGGTTCCTGCAATATGAAATTAGGATTCACCAGATTTATACAAACAAACAGCATGCTAACATCATAAATTACGAAGAAAATAAAAAAAATTCTCACCAGTCTAGGTCATATAGAATAACAATAGCAGCAGTCGCAAGATTAATCCTTACTTCTGTAAGTGTTCATGATGGAACAATTAGAGAACATTGACAATGTTAAGTTAAAATACACATTGTAACATTAACCTCAGGGGAATTAGGGTAATGACTGCAAATAAATTATACAAGGCCTAAAGTCCAAGCTTAAATCCTGCAAATATAGAATATGGTTAGAAACAAGTAAATAACTAACTAGTAAAAAATAAAAGGAAATGTCAAAATAAGAAAACTTATCTTTTTTTCAAACTTTACACCAAACTAGTTTCTTTATTGGTTGTGCGTTATCAACTCAAGGCTAACTCAAACACTAAAGCTAGTAGTTTGACACCATTTCATAAACCAAATTCTAAAGTGCTCAAAAGAAAATCTAAAGTTCCTAACAAAATAATCAAAGTCTACAGTCCAAGTTCAACAGTTCAATAGTAAACAAAGTAAATAGTTCAATTTAAAAACTGAAATGTAAACAACAATGTATCACAATATCAGCAATATATTATCAATATCTTTATTGCATCAGCACTTCGGTCTCCAAGCTCACCTCCTGCATTGAATCTTCATCAGCCTACATTGTCAATCAACTAATATTAATTGTAAAACTCCAAATTTTACGAATAAGATTAATTTTTCTCGAAATAAATTTTTAATATTATGGTGTGGATTTGATATAATGTTATAGTTGTGGGTAGTATTTATAAATTTTGCAAAGTATGCAAGTTGTTATATAATATTCAATTGGTCGGGGAATATTCGTTTTAACAGGGAATATTCGTTATGACGGCGTAATCATTGGTGGACCCCACAACGAAATTATTGTCGGATTGAGAAAACGACCAAAAATATTTTTATTGAAAATAATGGCAGAAGTTTTACCGTTAATATTGTTGAACTACTCGGTAGTAAAAGTACATTAATACGCGTGGTTGCATAGTAGCACACGGTATTGATTATTGATGCTTATGTGAGAGTTACTCAGTTTTGCTTATTTTATAGACCCCCATTTACTCATTTTCCAAAATAATCGGTAGATAATTTTTATATTAAAAGTGGGGCCCACATGTGGGGCCCATTTGTGTTGGAAAAATGATTTTGGAAGTGGGGGGAGAAAGAGTATACTCATACATTATATATATATATATATATATATTATATATATTATATATGTAATGAGTATATGGTGGGAGAAAAGGATAGGTGAAAGTGATAGGTGTGTAATGTGTGTGTGAGTGAAAATGGTAGAAAAGTGATAGTATGAAAGTGATGGGTGTAAGATATGTGTGTGTGTGATAGTGAAAGGTGATATATGTGTGTGAATATAGATATATAATTGGTATATAAATATATATGATTGAAAGTGATTTTGGGGGGGGGGATTGATGTTGGTTATGGGGGGGGGATAAAAAATCAAGTGGTGTATATATAATATTGATATATATAATTGAAAGCATTGCGTTTATATATATATATATTTATTTTATGTTTTTGTTTTGTTGTTTATTGGATGGTTGATTGAAAATTTGCATCCGTGATTCTCAAAGTTTTCATCCGTGAGTTGCGTATCTATTGCATCCATGATTTTTCCTTACACAGTGCCTTTCTATTCTTCTATAAATAGAAGCTCATTCCTTCATTATTTTTTACGAATTCACTAAAACTCTAGAGAGAGAAACTATAGAAAAGTATTCTGCTACTTTCCTACTCTTATATTCCAATATCTTTTACGGTAAGGGATATTATTTGTTGTACTCGTAAGAGATATTATTTCTTTCTTTCGTCTTTATGAAGAGAACTTCTGTTATTCCATTATTTTTTTTCTGTTGGAATAACCTGTATACGCGGGCTACCCTATACTTGGTGAAATTCTTCTGTTATTCCATTCTTTATTATTATGTTGGAATATCCTGTCTGTGCGTTTATGCCGAACCTGGTTCCATTATTTAGTATTCTGTCGAATATCATGTCGGTACGTTTACGCATGACCTGGTTCCATTATTTATTATTCTGTTGGAATAACCTGTCTGTGCGGTCTATCGCATGCCTGGTGATTTCTTTTGTTATTCCATTCTTTATTATACTCAGTTGGTTAAAGTTTTGGCTTTTATACTCCATGAAATTAGTGTATATCTTGATATTTGCGTTTCATCCAGTATATTTTCATGTAAATATTCTTCTGAGCATTTTTGAATTTTACTGCACAAAGTAGTATCATGTTGATAATTTGAACGTTATTGGTTCTGGATAAATTAATTCTTGAACTTGTTTTATTGAATTCTTATATCATTATCATCATCCTCATGTTTATATTTTGTTGAAAGTCATCTATGGCATGTAGTGCATAAATGGACTTGATATGATTATAACCAGGAATTATTCGGTGTAATCATAACCGTAATGTTACGAATGATGTGGTAAAAGTCCTCATTGGCCGTAGTGCATTGATGGACAGTTATTGGCATGATCATGACCATTGATGAATACACGAATATCCTTGGCCCGTAGTGCACGGATAATTTGTGGTTGCGATACTAATGAATATCCTTGGCCATAGTGTAGGGATGATGTGGATTATTTATTAAGCTGAATCCCAGCGATAAAAGTGATGAAAAACCTTTTAAATCATAAAAGATAGTAGATTTAATTCTCTACTTGACTCTTTTAATGGATTGCTTGTTCCGCTGCAGTTAAACTTGATGTCTATTGTGTTTTATCAGTTTAACATTGTTGAAGACTAATGATATAATTTATTCTGCATTATCTTAGTCATAATATCTCTTACTGGGCTAGTTGAGCTCACCCTTTCTTTCACTATTCTCTTCAAGAAATGAGAACGTAGCCGGGGACTAGTCAAGAAACGGAGTGACTGTCCAGATGATAGCATTAGTAGTCCTCACTATTTGTTAGATAGTGTGACATAAATGTATTGAGGACTTATTTTGAGTTTCAATACTGTCTAGAAGACAATGTTGTATTAAAACTCACAACTTATATTTTTGTCGTATTTTGCATGACAGTTGTATAATTAAGTTTTTATTTGTATTTTGTACCATGTATTTGGCGACTCAAGATGGGTGATGTATACCTATTTTTGGGGGCGTCACAGTAATCCATGATATTATTTGCATATGTTTATATTATATATATATATATATATATATATTATATTATATATATATATATATATATATTGTAAATAAACAAATTAATACTTACAATCATGTTTTTTTAATCTTATACTCAGCTTGTAACCAATCACATGTGCAAATCAAAGCCTGAACCGTATCGGGCTTTAAAGAGCTCCTGAACTGGTCAAGAACCCTTCTCCCCATCACTAAATGTTGATTCAGAGGCCACAGTAGTCACAGGTATGGATAATATATCTCTTTCATCCTAGACAAAACCTTGAATTTTAAATTGTTGGTCTTCCACCATTTTAAAGCATCAAAATTATCATCGCATTACAAACCAGTCTCCCTTCTTCCAAGTAAATTTCCAAATCAGACTTCAAACATGGGGATGTAATGTCCATGTTTTGAGTCCAACTGTCAAACTCTGCTCTATTCTTGGTCTTACTCTTAGATCCACCAATAGAAACCATTGGTTTAGCAATTGAAGTTTCACATAAACTATTAACAACTGTTCTACATTGTAAAGTGACAGATATTCGTCAAATAGTTCTTGCAAAGCATTTTGAACAAGTGTTAAGTTCCTCTTTTCTTCAAACTCACTGACATACTGTGACGCCCCCAAAACAGGTATACATCACCCATCTTGAGTCGTCTTGAGTCGCCAGATACATGGTACATAAATTCAAATACAACTTAATTATATAACAGTCGTGTAAAATACGACAAAATATAGCTGAGAGTTTAAACAAGAATATTATCATCTAGACAATATCCACACTCAATGGTGTCCTCATTATAATTATTATCACATTATTCCGTAGAATAGTGAGGACTACTAAAGCCATTTATCCTGGACCATCACTCCATTCCCCGACTCGTCCTAGCTATATTCTCATTTCCTGAAGACAACAATGAAAGAAAGGGTGAGCTCAACTAGCCAGTAAGAAATATTATGACTAAGATAATGCAGAATAAATTTTCCTTAGCCTTCAACAGTATAACAACTGATAGAATACAATAGACAACAAGTTTTAGATCAGCAACTGCAGCGGAAATAAGCAATCCATTAGAAGAGTCAAGTAGAGCATAAAATCTACTATCTTTTATGATTTAAAAAAGTTTTTCATCAACTTTATCGTTGAGACTCAGCTTAATAAATAAAATCAAATCATCCATGCACCACGACTAAGGATATTCATGTAATCATTGATGGTCATGATTATACCGAATAATCCCTGGTCATAATCATACCAACAACTGTCCATCAATAAACTACAGGCCAATGAGGACTTTCACCATATCATTCGTCACATTACGGTCATAATTATACCGAATAATCCCTGGTCATAATCATACCAAGTTCATCTCTGCACGTAAGCCAAAGATGACTTTCATCACAATATAAGCTTGAGGATGATAACAATTACATAATAATTCAATAAAACAAGTTCAAGGATAAATTTTAAAGATTTATAATTTAATTTATCTCGAAATCAATAATGTCCAAAATTGTCAACATGATACTGCTTTGCAGAGTAAAATTTAAGAATAATATTCATGTACCAAAAATAATTTAGACAGAAAAGAAATATATTTTTCGGGTAAATAGTACTCCGTGAATAGTATCCCGTGAATAGTACTTCGGGAATAGTACCTCATGAATAGTATCCCGACATGAAAAGTACCCCAAATAACCGAGTGAATAATATTTGGGTGAATAGTAATTTGGGTAAATAGTAATCCGTGAATAGTAACTCGTGAATAGTATTCCGACACGAAAAGTGCTCCGAATACCGAGTGAATGATACTAAAGTGAATAGCAATCGAGTGAATAGTATCGAGTGAATAGTAACTCGTAAAAGAAAAATACCAAAGAAAATGATATTCCATGACGAGTACAAAAAGAAATGATATTCATACGAGTATAATAGAATATACGAAACTACAAATAGATTTTCATCCGCCATGCGGTAATCCACGTAGACAGATCATTTCCAACAGAATAATAAAGAATGGAATAACAAAAGAATTCACCAGGCATGCGATAGACCACACAGACAGGTTATTCCCAATAGAATAATAAAGAATGGAATAACAGAAGAATTCACCAGGCATGCGATAGACCGCACAGACAGGTTATTCCTAACAGAATAATAAATAATGGAACCAGGTCATGCATAATGCACAGACAGAATATTCCAACAGAATAATAAAGAATGGAACCAGGTCATGCATAATCCGCACAGAAATAATATTCCAACAAAATAATAAAGAATGGAATAATAGAAGAATTTCACCATGTATGTGGTACTTCGCATAGACAGGTTATTCCAACATAATAATAAAGAATGGAATAACAGAAGAATTTCACCATGTATGCGGTACTTCGTATAGACAGGTTATTCCAACATAATAATAAAGAATGGAATAACAGAAGCTGTCTTCATGAATACGAAAGAAATAATACCCCTTACCTTTGAAGAAAACTGGATACTGGAATAGTGAGGTAGTAGACTTCTCTTCTTCTTTCTCTCTATAATTTCTCTCTATAATAATTGCTCTATAGCTTTAGTGAATTGGTGAGAATGAAGGAAGAATGAGCTTCTATTTATAGAAAAATATAGTTTCGATAATTGCACATTTTGGGACTCGAAATATTACAGTATAATACCTTCCTCTTTTTCTTCATTTTTAATTTAGTCCTGCAAGTATTATCAAACTTGCACCACCTCCCCTAATAGTAAATCATGTGAATTAATAGTTCATTCATGTGACTCAATAGTATAATCATGTGAAAAAACTAATTACAGTATAGTACATTCATCTATACCTCTATTTTTAACTTAGTCATGCAAGTATTATCAATCTTGCACCAACTCCCCTAATAGTACAAGAATGTGAAACAATAGTACACACATGTGAACAAATAGTTATAAGCATGTGAATTAATAGCAATCAATTGCTCATTTATCCGGTTAATTACCCGATAACTTCCAGACATCAATTATTATCGAAATAAATGTCGATTTTTACTAACACTAATAATTCCAACACAATAGAACTATCAATTTAATCTTTAATCAACACGAACTTATTCATCATTAATATTATAATTCATAATATTTAACAACCAGGTTGTTCCCAAGAAAGATGGGGTTTTTCGATAAGTATTTCTCCTTATTGGCGCTCAATTAGATGATCAAACCTCTCCTTGATAGAACTTATAGACATTGTCAATATTACCAATAATAATATGAATAACTTTGCCGTCTCAATTATTGATTTAATAATATAACATATTATACAGATGATACTGTGACAATAATTGAATCAATATTATAAGAGATATGATGTAGCAATTACTGTAACAATAATTGAGTGTAACTAAGTGACTTCTTACATAAGCATCAATAATCAATACCGTGTGCTACTATACAACCACGCGTATTACTGTACTTTTACTACCGGGTAGTTCAACAGTTTTAACGGTAACACTTTCGCCGTTATTTTTATAAAATGATAATTCTGTCGTTTTCTAACTACGACAATACTTTCGTTGTGGGGTCCACCAATGATTGTACCGTCGTACAAATATTTCCTATTAAAACGAATATTTCCCGACCAATCGAATATTATATAACAACTTGCATACTTTACAAAATTTATAAATACTACCCACAACTATAACATTATCTCAAATCTACACCATAATATTCAAAAAAAATATTTCCAGAAAATTAAATCTTTATTCATAAAATTTAGGGTCTTACGATCTCCCCTCCTTTTGAAATTTTGCCCTCAAAATTTACGTATGTACCTGGTATGCCGAATAGGTGAGGATACCTTGACTTCACTTCAAATTCTAACTCTTGAGGTATAACCTTTGAGTGTCGAATGTGATCCTTCTTATCCAAGATTTTAACATGTATCTCCTTATACGTTAAATCTTCTACTATCTCGTCTAGTTCCAATTCAATAATGTGGTTCGGGTCCTCCACATATTTACGTAATATTGATACGAAAAAAAAAATGTTATGAACATGAGACATACTTAGCGGTAAGGTGAGTCTATAGGCCACAGTTCCTTCTCGATCGAGGATTTCAAATGGGCCAACTAAATCGAGGGTTGAGATTTCCTCTATTCATAGACTCTTGCTTCTAGAATAACGCCCTCTTGAACCTTCTTTTTCATATTCATTAGCTCTGAGTATGTAGCTTGAGCAGCTTTAACTTTATCGATTAACATCGATTCTACTCGTATTATTTTACATCATCACGTGGGTCCTTAATTAGAGTCTTTAACTCTATCTTCATCATTTGTAAGTTATACGAAATGGGTTTTTGTGTTAACAACGTCACACTCGTAACCGCATACGATCTTCTACACAATGCGTCAGCTACCACGATCGCTCTTCCAGGATGATATTGAATGGCATGGTCGTACTCTACAACAGCTCGAACCAACGTCTTTGGCCCACGTTACGTTCGTTTTGGGTGAAGAAAAATATTTGAGGATTTTAGAAATGGGTTTTGTACTGGGGTCAATACAAAATTCAATTTCACGCTCTGGGGTAGGCTAAGAAGTCTTCAAGAATACGTCAAAAAATTTATTAACAATAGAAATGTCATTCAAAACTGTGACTCTCATCCAAGACTTGGATAGCACGTCACATTGATACCTATCAACTTGCCACCGTTATTCACGACGTCCCCTACCAAACGTTTGGCTTCAGTGTATTCCAAGACTTGGAAGTCACCAGCAAAAGGTTCGGGGCTCTTTACTTATGGCTCGATATGACAGTGATTGACTTTAGTGATTTGGTTGCTTGAATTCGCATAACAGGTTAGTTAGGAATATGAAAGTTAACAACCTTATGAAAATCATGATGAGTAGTTAACCAATCGATTCCTAAAATCACATCAAAGGCAAGTATTTTCAAAGAGATAAGATCGACAGGTAACGTGCAAGTGTTGATTTGAATCAAACAAGATTTATAAATAGTGGAGGTAACGAAGATTTCTCCTAACCGAGTTTCAACCAATAAGTTAAAGTCTAATTTCTCCGGAGTCAAATTTAAACATTGAGCACAAGCAAGAGAGATAAAAGAATGGGTAGAACCAATATCTAATAAGGTATAGACTTCGCAAGAATTTATAATTAACTAACCCGTGCTAACTTCGTTCGGTTTACTCGCTTTTTGAGAAGTCACGAAAAACTCTCTTCCTGAAACCACCGACTTTTTTTTGTCCGTATCCGCCTTTGGTGCCACCGTCCCAGCTGGACTTGACTTTGGTACATGACAAAATCGGGCTATGTGACCGTCTTTTCCACAACTAAAACATACCTTGGAAGGCTGTGAACAATTTGGACTTATGTGTCCCTCCTCTCCGCATCTATAGCATCTAACTGGCGGTCGTTCTCCTCCCTAGAATTTGTTGTTGGTGTTGGTGCTGCTGCCAATGTCTTCCCATCATCATTAAATCTTCTCTTCTTGAAATTTCCGCTCCTATTATCTTGGCCATGATTACCACCGAAGTGGTTACCATTCTTGGCATGATAATTCCCTCCACGATGGTTATCATTATTCCAATGGTCGTTGCCACCGGTACGATTATTATCGTGTTGTTGGTTGTTGCCTTTTGGTTGTGCTGACTCATTATTGCGCTCCAATAACTGAGCCATATTCACAACATCTGAATATAAACAAAGTTTGTGAGAAATGAGGTATTGACGTATATCGGGTTTCAAACCTCTTAGAAACATTCGCGTCATTCGCTCCTCAATATCGACCAAATGGGATGCAAACTAGGATAACTCCGCAAATTTAGCCTCATATTGCGACACGGTCATATTGTTTTGCTCCAACTTGATGAATTCCACCTCCTTCATGTGACGAATACTTTCAGAAAAGTATTTGTCGTTGAACAGTTCTTGGAACTTCTCCCAAGACATCTTGAGTGCGTCAGGCTAGGTCGCTTTACAGATTTCCACCAATAATCTGCCTCTTCACGCAACATAATGGTGGCAAAGGGAACCTTTTGCTCCTCGGAGCATCCCAAGACATCAAATATCTTGGTAATATGCTTTAACCACGTCTTTGCCTTAAGTGGTTCTGACTTTCCCAAAAACTCGGTGGTCCGAGCTCCTTGAACTGCTTAGCGGTGACCAACCGTTGGTTGCCATTATTTTCACCTATATTTTGAACAGGAGTCTCTCTTACCTGATGTTGCATGAATTAAATAAAGCCTCTAAACATATCATCGTTCATCATTTGATCGGTGTTATTATTTACCTGAGGATTATTATCTTCCTGTTGTACATTATCCTGGGTATTGATCGTTGGTGACTCAACGGTCTCATGTGCTTCATTGCTTATCTCAATATTTTCAGATGCCATTATCAAACACTGCCACAAAACAAGGGTTAATTAACATATCACATATTATCCCTATACTCTGACCGACCAATTAAATACCAAATAAACTTAGGTAGGTCATACTAGTGAAGGAATTTTCCGTCTCTCCCCTCCTAGTTCTTGTCTCACATGTCAGCCAGGGATCATATCCCTAAGCTTTGATACCAACTGTGCCCCAAAATAGGTATACATCACCCATCTTGAGTCACCAGATACATGGTACATAAATTCAAATACAACTTAATTATACAACAGTCGTGTAAAATACGATAAAACATAGCTGAGAGTTTAAACAAGAATATTGTCATCTAGACAATATCCACACTCAATGGTGTTCTCATTATACTTATTATCACATTATTCCGTACAATAGTGATGACTACTAAAGTCATTTATCCTGGACCATCACTCCATTCCCGACTCGTCCAAGCTATTTCTCATTTCCTGAAGACAACAATGAAAGAAAGGGTGAGCTCAACTAGCCCAATAAGAAATATTATGACTAAGATAATGCAGAATAAATTATCCTTAGCCTTCAACAGTATAACAACTGATAGAATACAATAGACAACAAATTTTAGATCAACAACTGCAGCATAAATAAGCAATCCATTAGAAGAGTCAAGTAGAGCATAAAATCTACTATCTTCTATGATTTAAAAAGTTTTTCATCAACTTTATCGCTGAGACTCGGCTTAATAAATAAAATCAAATCATCCCTGCACCACGGCCAAGGATATTCATGTAATCATCAATGGTCATGATTATACGAATAATCCCTTGTCATAATCACACCAACAACTGTCCATCAATGAACTACAGGCCAATGAGGACTTTCACCATATCATTCGTCACATTATGGTAATGATTATACCGAATAATCCCTGGTCATAATCATACCAAGTCCATCTCTGCACGTAAGCCAAAGATAACTTTCATCATAATATAAGCATGAGGATGATGACAATTACATAATAATTCAATAAAACAAGTTTAAGGATAAATTTTAAAGATTTATAATTTAATTTATCCATAAATTAATAATGTCCAAATTGTCAACATGATACTGCTTTGCAGAGTAAAATTCAAGAATAATATTCATGTACTAAAAATAATTTGGGCAGAAAAGAAATTTATTTTTCGGGTAAATAGTACTCCGTGAATAGTACCCCATGAATAGTACTTCAGGAATAGTACCTCGTAAATAGTATCCCGACATGAAAAGTACCCCAAATAACTGACTGAATAATATCTGGGTGAACAGTAATTTGGGTGAATAGTAACCTATGAATAGTAACTCGTGAATAGTACTCCGACACGAAAAGTGCCCCGAATACCCGAGTGAATGATACTAGAGTAAATAGTAATCGGGTGAATAGTAACTCGTGAATAGTAACTCGTAAAAGAAAAATACCAAAGAAAATGATATTCCATGACGAGTACAAAAGAAATGATATCTCATACGAGTATAATAGAATATACGATACTACAAATAGATTTTCATCCGCCATGCGGTAATCCACGTAGACAGATCATTTCCAACAGAATAATAAAGAATGAAATAACAAAAGAATTCACCAGGCATGCGATAGACCGCACAGACAGGTTATTCCCATCAAAATAATAAATAATGGAACCAGGTCATGTGTAATACGCACAGATAGGATATGCCGACAAAATAATAAAGAATGGAACCAGGTCATGCGTAATCCGCACAGACAGGATATTCCAACAGAATAATAAAGAATGGAACCAGGTCACGCGTAATTCGCACAGACAGGATATTTCAACAAAATAATAAAGAATGGAATAACAGAAGAATTTCACCATGTATGCGGTACTTCGCATAGACAGGTTATTCCAACATAATAATAAAGAATGGAATAACAGAAGAATTTCACCATGTATGCGGTACTTTGCATAGACAGGTTATTCCAACATAATAATAAAGAATGGAATAACAGAAGCTCTCTTCATAAATACGAAAGAAATAATACCCCTTACCTTAGAAGAAAACTGGATACTGGAATAGTGAGGTAGTAGACTTCTCTTTTTCTTTCTCTCTATAATTTCTCTCTATAATAATTGCTCTATAGCTTTAGTGAATTGGTGAGAAGTGAAGGAAGAATGAGTTTCTATTTATAGGAAAATATAGTTTCGATAATTGCACATTTTGGGGCTCGAAATATTACAGTATAATACCTTCCTCTTTTTCTTCATTTTTAATTTAGTCCTGCAAGTATTATCAAACTTGCACCACCTCCTTTAACAGTAAATCATGTGAATTAATAGTTCATTCATGTGACTCAATAGTATAATCATGTGAAAAAACTAATTACAGTATTGTACCTCCATCTATACCTCCATTTTTAACTTAGTCATGCAAGTATTATCAATCTTGCACCAACTCCCCTAATAGTACAAGAATGTGAAATAATAGTACACACATGTGAATAAATAGTTATAAACATGTGAATTAATAGCAATTAATTGCTCATTTATCCGGTAAATTACCCGATAACTTCCAGACATCAATTATTATCGAAATAAATATCGATTTTTACTAGCACTAATAATTCTAACACAATGGAACTATCAATTTCATCTTTAATCAACACGAACTTATTCATCATTAATATTATAATTCATAATATTTAACAACTAGGTTGTTCCTAGGAAAGAGGGGGCTTTCCAATAAGAATTTCTCCTTATTGGCGCGCAATTAGATGACCAAACCTCTCATTGACAGAACTTCTAGACATTGTCAATATTGCCAATAATAATATGAATAACTTTGTCGTCTCAATTATTGATTTAATAATATAACATATTATACAGATGATACTGTGACAATAATTGAATCAATAATATGAGAGATATGATGCAATAATTACTGTTGCAATGATTGAGTATAACCGAGTGACTTCTTACGTAAGCATCAATAATCAATACCGTGTGCTACGACAACAATTTCGCCGTTATTTTTATAAAATGATAATTCTGTCGTTTTCTAACTACGACAATACTTTCGTTGTGGGGTCCACCAATGATTGTGCCGTCGTACGAATATTTTCTGTTAAAACTAATATTTCCCGACCAATCGAATATTATATAACAACTTGCATACTTTGCAAAATTTATAAATATTACCCATAACTATAACACTATCTCAAATCCACACCATAATATTCAAAAAAAATATTTCGAGAAAATTAAATCTTTATTCATAAAATTTAGGGTCTTACACATACATCTTTGGGAAACAAAATAGAACTAATTGTGTCTTATGTCTTGGATATAAGATAGATGCAATAGCCATCAGTAAGTTGCATTGTCCCCAATATTTATCAAACTTCTCTTTCATCTTATAAGCCATTTCTTTCATATATTCACAATCATCAACAATAGTTTCATTCAACAGCTCCTTGATTTTCCAAATCTCTGGTAAAAATAAATTGGAAGTAGGATATTCATAGCCAAAAAACACATTTGTTGCTTCATTAAACACTTCTAAAAATTTAATAACCCTCTCAGCCCTGTCCCAATCTTCCTTACTAGGCAAAGAGTTATAATGAGTCTCTCTCTTTGTACAATGGGAACACATCCTTGAATTACAAAGCAGACTCTAACATGGCATATATGGAGTTCCACCTAGAGGGGACATCTAAGATCAATCTTTTTGAAGATGGTAATTGCAAATTTTTCACAATCTCACCAAATTTATGAAGACGAGATGGAGACATTTTCAAGTACTTGACAGTCTTACGAAAGTTTTGAATAACATCTTGGATATTCCCCAAACCATCTTGCACCATCAAGTTAAGAATGTGAGCACAACATCTAACATGAAATATTTTACCACTAAAATAAAGGCCACCTTTCAATGTAAAATTATCCCTAAGATGCCTTACAGCAGAATCATTTGTAGATGCATTATCAAGAGTCACGGTCGATATTTTATTTTCAATTCCCCACTCAATTATACAATGCAAAATAGAATCAGAAATCATAAGACCAGTGTGTGGAGGTGCCATGGTACAAAAATTGATAACCCTTTTATGCAAGTTCCAATCCAAATCCAAAAAATGAGCAGTGAGACACATATAACCAATAGTTTGATTAGAAGTCCACAAATCAGAAGTTAAACTTATCCTACTAATACCGTCAAACAGAGCCTTAATTTTTTTCTTCTCTAAAGCATAAAGCTTCATGCAATCAGTCCTTACTGTCACCCTAGAAATGGGATCAAATCTTGGATTCAAAGTTTTCAAAAATAGTATAAAAAATTCATGCTCAATCATACAAAAAGGGTATTCATGCACACATATCATCTTAGCAAAAAGCTCCCTTACTTTTCTTTATCATACTTGAAGAAATTCAAGTTACCAGTTTTACCTTCAACTTCTAAAGTAGAATAAAATAATACATGCTTCTTGGGTTTTTCGGAGCGAGAAATTGAAGCCAGCCGAATAGAGTAGGAGTTCATGTGCCTATTCAAATGACTGGTAGAACCCTTATTTTGAAGAGCAAGCCTTGATTGGCAATGCTTGCACTCAACCTTCTTAGTTCCATCTCTTAATGTCACAACTGTAAACTCGTCCTAGGCTTTTGAGGTCTTTTTTTTTTCTTTTTTTCCCATACTCAACTTCAACTTCAACCTCAACCTCAACCTCAGTATCATTTTCTGCCTGAGAATCACTAATAAGTTGAGGTTGATTTTCAGTTTGAGTATTTGGCACATGAGATGGTCCAGATGGGTCTTCAATCAAACTTATGATCGCATTGTTACCTCAAATAAATAAATAAATAAATATCAAAATTAGAGACAAAGGATATAACATATGCATGCACAATAAAATTGTCGTAATGAGTATTACATTCAACTAAATACATTCTGAAAGTATGAGCCAAACTTTTTTAAATACATTCTGAGAGCTCTCTTTTTATTTTTTCCCTCTGATTTTTTAAATTTATTTTTTATAATTATTATTATCATTCTACTTCAGCTAAAATTATCTCCAGGACCAAGCCCATTGCTACATCACCAGGATTTACCACGATGCCACCACTTTGTGCCTCCAGTACAAAAATTTCCATTACATAATGCATTCCACCAAAAACATTAGATAAATGTGTCCTAGGGTCATTCCGACTGCTAAAAAATATATACGTCAACTTATTTTCTTTCATTCTAGGAAACTAAATACTTATATGACCACCAGTTCTCTTATACTATCATGTTTTCCATCAATGTGAAATTCGTTAGTCCTCAATGCCGTTGATTCCCATCACACGTTGCCATTACTACCTGCCCCCCCCCCCCATTTCAGCTGTATATGTAAGACCCCGAATTTTATGAAATAAAAGTATTCAATTTTTCTTATAATTACTATTCAGTAAATGGTTAAATTGATAAAAGTTTAAAGTTATGAGTGAAATATGATTTTTTTTCAAAATAAGCAAGTGGTTATAAAATAATTATTGTTGTCGGGGAATATTCGTTTGGTCGTGGAATATTCTTTCTGTCGGGGAATATTCGTACGACGGCGCAGCCATTTGTGGGCCCCATAACAGAATAACTGTCGGGTGAAGAAAACGACAAATTTGAGTTTTTACAAATAACGGCGTAGTTGTTACCGTTAACACTGTTGGAATACCCGGTGGTTAAAATACAGTAATACGCGTTATTGCACAGTAGCACACGGTATTGCATAGTATTTTTGAAATTATTGATTCTTACGTAAGAAGGCACTACTCAATAATTGTTACAGTAATTACTGTTCAATATTTTATTTTATTGATTCAATAATTGCTACGTTGGAATTTTGTATTATTGTTGTTCAATAATTGTTGCTGCACAGTATTTTCCATTATCAGATCAATAATTCATATTATTTGAATAATATTATTAGATAGCATTATTGGCAATGTCTAGAAAGTTCTGTCTAAGGAGAGGTTTGGTCACCTAATTGCGCGCCAATAAGGAGAAATCCTTATTGGAAAGCCCCCTTTTCCTGGGAACGGCCTGGTTGTCATAAATGTGATTCTGTAATATTATTTGTGAATAATTAATTATTGATTCATATGATAAGGAAATATTTATTTTATGTGGATATAAATGAGGGATATATTTTTGTGGTTAAAAATGAAGGAGTTAATGTTGAGGTTTTTATCAGTATTTTTGTCGGAATGGAGGTATTGAAAATCAAATTAGGGTTTTTGAGATATTTTGCGGGGGTTATAATTTTTAATCCGACCGTTGGATCGTGGTAATATTTGGATATGTTATACATATATAAGTTGAGTATATGTCCACAAATTTTGAACCGTTAAAAATGAACGTATGATTTATTATGAATTTTACGAGATGACTGGTTCAGAAATTATTGAATTTTCGGAGTTAATTATTTTGATGGAAAATTCTAGAATTGGTGGGCCCCACTTGTGGTTGGTGAAGAAATGTGCTGAATTATTTCAAATGTGGTGGGTGGGAATAGTAGCAGGTAAAGCCATCAGGTTGCAGGTCAAACCTACCAAAATTTTCCTATAAATAGAGGGCTAAGTTAGAATTGAAAATCACACCAGAAACATAAGCTTTCTCTCTTTCTCTCTCTATATTATGAAGCATATTTTGTGAGTTTTTAGATACTTGGTGAGTTTTTATTCATCAGTGCAAGTTTCCTTCAGCATCATATCCGATATCCAGTCAGAAGTACTGCTCTTTTGAGGTAAGGGATAGTAATGGATTTTAAGGGTTGTTATGATTTTCAGTTTCGTAATTTTTCTGATCTTCAAAAATTATGGAAAAATTTGAAATGATATTTTGATGAGTTTTATTGATTGTGTCCAAAAATGGTGATTTTTGGATGTATAGATTAAGAGTTATGAATTTTATGGGAAAAGACTATTTTAAAAGTAACCGCTTATAATTCCTTGTGGTTAACTCCAAAATTGATGAAATTTTTATTGGGAGTACATGTATATGATAGAAGTATACTCTGTAAATTTCAGAATTTTTGGACAAAAGTACAATTTTTGATAAATGTCTAAATATTCGGTGGTTTTGGCCATATGAAAAATAGTAAATGACTTTTAAAAATTCTGAGAAAAATATATGTTCAATATGGGACTATATTATGCTAAATCCCAGGAAAAAAAATATTTTTGGAACTGATTTGGTATTTTTCATGAAAATGGACTAGTTATGAGTAAATGAATTAAATATGTTATGTGAAGTAAGAAAATTGGAAAATAGGATTTTATGGCTTGAGAATCCTATATGAGGTATATGCAGATTTTTGATGAGGGTTTTGATTATTGGTGATAAAATCTTATGAGTTTGGTATTTTAGAATGATTAAATGCATTATTTAGTAAAGTGTAAACAATTTAAATAAATTGTTTATAAGCTTAAGAAATATTATTCTTTCAATATCATTATACCGAAATATTGGTATGGATTTTATTGTGGAATTTCTACCTTTTTGTGTCGAGTTACTATTCATGAGTTACTATTCATGAGTTACTATTCACGATAAAAATTGGTTTCTTTTTCTAACCAAATTATAGTTGAGTTATGAATATTACTCTTGAGATTAAAACTATGTTGATCATATTGATTTTATTATCATATATAACATTTTTATAACCTTGATGTTGAAATTCTCTTTCACTAGAGTGTAAAGATGGGTAGATTATTGGTATGATCATGACTAGGGTTCTCTTTGGCCTGTAGTGCAAAGTTGAATTGTGACTGGTATGATCATGACCATTGAATTTATAAGTGAATATCTTTAGCTTAAGTGCAAAGGTGAATTGATCAACATGGTTATAATTATTGTTTATATAAATTCTGAAATGATTATATATTTCTTTGAGATATTAATATCTTTGGCCTGTAGTGCAAAGATGAAATATTGATGAATATCTTTGGCCTGTAGTGCAAAGATGAATTGTTGATGAATATCTTTGGCCCGTAGTGCAAAGATGACATGTTGTTGAATATCTTTGGCCAGTAGTGCAAAGATGAACAGATGTTGAGATAAACATGACCAACTGGTGATACAAATGAATATCTTTGGACGTAGTGCAAAGATGAAGTTATTAGTATGATTATGAACAGGAAATGTGATTTGGTGTAACCATGATCTTTGATGTTTCAGGTAAAGATAGGTGATGAAAATTATCATCGTCCTGGATGAGAAGAGGAATTTAGAACTACAGTTATGATTATGAGTTATTCATATGATTGTGGACCAGAATTGTTGATTGATGTTACAGGGATAAAACATTGTTGGTGGATTTTTAACATGGAGAAGATAATAGACTTTATAGTCTATTTGACTCTTCTAATGGATTGCTCGTTCCGCTGCAACTATGGTTGAAATTTTTATCATTTACCATATGTTCTAAATCTCTGATTTATTGTTGATGAAGGCTATTGATAATTGAATTATCTTTAGTCATGATATTCTTTACTGAGCTAGTTGTGCTCACCCTTTTGCTTCACAATTCCTTTCAGGTAATAAGAGTGTAGCTGGGTCGAGCGGGGGTAACAAGGGAATAGAACGGTGGTCATCATTTAGTAGTTATATTTGGTGAAGAAAATAGGGTGAGGCGAACCCAACGTTGGAAGGGTGTTTTGTCACTATCATACAAGATGTCTAATGACATACAACCTCGTGTCATCATAAGACAGGGTTGTGCTCATCCACTTGCTGAGTATATCTATGGGCACTACCTATATAATCTTGGTGTTTGTTTGAAGTATAATTCTCAATTAGAGACAGTGGAGATAATGATAAGTCAAGAGAAGACTCACCATTGGGAAGAATATGATAGTAATCTTCTCGTTTTTCTTTGGGGTCTATTGGGTCAACCAAGGATAATTCTGTGGCCATATGATATCTATCATAACCTAGACGCGTGGCCTCCCATGTACGAAGGTTTCCTTGAGCACTTCCCAAAGATTCTAATTTCTAAAACAGTTTTTGACTATACCTTTATGTAAGGTGTTATTGTGAGGTGATGTCTACGGTTGGAACATGAGTCACATTTGGTATATATTTGTATCCAAACTCACAGCATATGTGTTGTTGTATTTTGCACGACAATTGTTGTAATAAAGTTGTAGTTGTTTTCTGTACCATGTATTTGACGACTCAGAATGGGTTGGGTGGAATGGACCTATTTTGGGGTTGTCACAGTTGGTATCAGAGCTATAAGTAAAGAGCCTCGAGCCTCTCGCTGGTGACTTCCTGTTGATGGGGGATGCACCGAAGCCAGACTCTCCGTAGGGGACGCCGTTCTGCGGTGGCAAACTGATAGGTATCAATGTAAGGTGCTGACACAAGTTGGTGTCCAGAGTTACAGGTGGTATCAGAGCTTAGGGATATGATCTCTGGCGGAGATCGGGGAATAAGACTAGGAGGAGAGAGACGAGTAAATCTTTCGCTAGTGTGTCCTACCTAAGCTTATTTGTTGGTCAGTCATAATATCGGGATATTATGTGATATGTTAATTTGTTCAATTAACCATTGTTTTGAAGCTGTATTCTAGAATGATATCTGAAATACAGGAGATGAGCAATGGAGAAATTATGATGACAGGAAAGATGGAATCTGAAATAGAAGCAAGGTATTCTCAACTCTTTGAAATACCAGGTACGTAAATTTCGGGGACGAAATTTCATAAGGAGGGGAGATTGTAAGACCCCGAATTTTATGAAATAAAAGTATTCAATTTTTCTTATAATTACTATTCAGTAAATGGTTAAATTGATAAAAGTTTAAAGTTATGAGTGAAATATGATTTTTTTTCAAAATAAGCAAGTGGTTATAAAATAATCATTGTTGTCGGGGAATATTCGTTTGGTCGTGGAATATTCTTTCTGTCGGGGAATATTCGTACGACGGCGCAGCCATTTGTGGGCCCCATAACAGAATAACTGTCGGGTGAAGAAAACGACAAATTTGAGTTTTTACAAATAACGGCGTAGTTGTTACCGTTAACACTGTTGGAATACCCGGTTAAAATACAGTAATACGCGTTATTGCACAGTAGCACACGGTATTGCATAGTATTTTTGAAATTATTGATTCTTACGTAAGAAGGCACTACTCAATAATTGTTACAGTAATTACTGTTCAATATTTTATTTTATTGATTCAATAATTGCTACGTTGGAATTTTGTATTATTGTTGTTCAATAATTGTTGCTGCACAGTATTTTCCATTATCAGATCAATAATTCATATTATTTGAATAATATTATTAGATAGCATTATTGGCAATGTCTAGAAAGTTCTGTCTAAGGAGAGGTTTGGTCACCTAATTGCGCGCCAGTAAGGAGAAATCCTTATTGGAAAGCCCCCTCTTTCCTGGGAACGGCCTGGTTGTCATAAATGTGATTCTGTAATATTATTTGTGAATAATTAATTATTGATTCATATGATAAGGAAATATTTATTTTATGTGGATATAAATGAGGGATATATTTTTGTGGTTAAAAATGAAGGAGTTAATGTTGAGGTGTTTTATCAGTATTTTTGTCGGAATGGAGGTATTGAAAATCAAATTAGGGTTTTTGAGATATTTTGCGGGGGTTATAATTTTTAATCCGACCGTTGGATCGTGGTAATATTTGGATATGTTATACATATATAAGTTGAGTATATGTCCACAAATTTTGAACCGTTAAAAATGAACGTATGATTTATTATGAATTTTACGAGATGACTGGTTCAGAAATTGTTGAATTTTCGGAGTTAATCATTTTGGTGGAAAATTCTAGAATTGGTGGGCCCCACTTGTGGTTGGTGAAGAAATGTGCTGAATTATATTTCAAATGTGGTGGGTGGGAATAGTAGCAGGTAAAGCCATCAGGTTGCAGGTCAAACCTACCAAAATTTTCCTATAAATAGAGGGCTAAGTTAGAATTGAAAATCACACCAGAAACATAAGCTTTCTCTCTTTCTCTCTCTATATTATGAAGCATATTTTGTGAGTTTTTAGATACTTGGTGAGTTTCTATTCATCAGTGCAAGTTTCCTTCAGCATCATATCCGATATCCAGTCAGAAGTACTGCTCTTTTGAGGTAAGGGATAGTAATGGATTTTAAGGGTTGTTATGATTTTCAGTTTCGTAATTTTTCTGATCTTCAAAAATTCTGGAAAAATTTGAAATGATATTTTGATGAGTTTTATTGATTGTGTCCAAAAATGGTGATTTTTGGATGTATAGATTAAGAGTTATGAATTTTACGGGAAAAGACTATTTTAAAAGTAACCGCTTATAATTCCTTGTGGTTAACTCCAAAATTGATGAAATTTTTATTGGGAGTACATGTGTATGATAGAAGTATACTCTGTAAATTTCAGAATTTTTGGACAAAAGTACAATTTTTGATAAATGTCTAAATATTCGGTGGTTTTGGCCATATGAAAAATAGTAAATGAGTTTTAAAAATTCTGAGAAAAATATATGTTCAATATGGGACTATATTATGCTAAATCCCAGAAAAGAAATATTTTTGGAACTGATTTGGTATTTTTCATGAAAATGGACTAGTTATGAGTAAATGAATTAAATATGTTATGTGAAGTAAGAAAATTGGAAAATAGGATTTTATGGCTTGAGAATCCTATATGAGGTATATGCAGATTTTTGATGAGGGTTTTGATTATTGGTGATAAAATCTTATGAGTTTGGTATTTTAGAATGATTAAATGCATTATTTAGTAAAGTGTAAACAATTTAAATAAATTGTTTATAAGCTTAAGAAATATTATTCTTTCAATATCATTATACCGAAATACTGGTATGGATTTTATTGTGGAATTTCTACCTTTTTGTGTCGAGTTACTATTCATGAGTTACTATTCACGAGTTACTATTCACGATAAAAATTGGTTTCTTTTTCTAACCAAATTATAGTTGAGTTATGAATATTACTCTTGAGATTAAAACTATGTTGATCATATTGATTTTATTATCATATATAACATTTTTATAACCCTGATGTTGAAATTCTCTTTCACTAGAGTGTAAAGATGGGTAGATTATTGGTATGATCATGACTAGGGTTCTCTTTGGCCTGTAGTGCAAAGTTGAATTGTGACTGGTATGATCATGACCATTGAATTTATAAGTGAATATCTTTAGCTTAAGTGCAAAGGTGAATTGATCAACATGGTTATAATTATTGTTTATATAAATTCTGAAATGATTATATATTTCTTTGAGATATTAATATCTTTGGCCTGTAGTGCAAAGATGAAATATTGATGAATATCTTTGGCCTGTAGTGCAAAGATGAATTGTTGATGAATATCTTTGGCCCGTAGTGCAAAGATGACATGTTGTTGAATATCTTTGGCCAGTAGTGCAAAGATGAACAGATGTTGAGATAAACATGACCAACTGGTGATACAAATGAATATCTTTGGACGTAGTGCAAAGATGAAGTTATTAGTATGATTATGAACAGGAAATGTGATTTGGTGTAACCATGATCTTTGATGTTTCAGATAAAGATAGGTGATGAAAATTATCATCGTCCTGGATGAGAAGAGGAATTTAGAACTACAGTTATGATTATGAGTTATTCATATGATTGTGGACCAGAATTGTTGATTGATGTTACAGGGATAAAACATTGTTGGTGGATTTTTAACATGGAGAAGATAATAGACTTTATAGTCTATTTGACTCTTCTAATGGATTGCTCGTTCCGCTGCAACTATGGTTGAAATTTTTATCATTTACCATATGTTCTAAATCTCTGATTTATTGTTGATGAAGGCTATTGATAATTGAATTATCTTTAGTCATGATATTCTTTACTGAGCTAGTTGTGCTCACCCTTTTGCTTCACAATTTCTTTCAGGTAATAAGAGTGTAGCTGGGTCGAGCGGGGGTAACAAGGGAATAGAACGGTGGTCATCATTTAGTAGTTATATTTGGTGAAGAAAATAGGGTGAGGCGAACCCAACGTTGGAAGGGTGTTTTGTTACTATCATACAAGAAGTCTAATGACATACAACCTCGTGTCATCATAAGACAGGTTGTGCTCATCCACTTGCTGAGTATATCTATGGGCACTACCTATATAATCTTGGTGTTTGTTTGAAGTATAATTCTCAATTAGAGACAGTGGAGATAATGATAAGTCAAGAGAAGACTCACCATTGGGAAGAATATGATAGTAATCTTCTCGTTTTTCTTTGGGGTCTATTGGGTCAACCAAGGATAATTCTGTGGCCATATGATATCTATCATAACCTAGACGCGTGGCCTCCCATGTACGAAGGTTTCCTTGAGCACTTCCCAAATATTCTAATTTCTAAAACAGTTTTTGACTATACCTTTATGTAAGGTGTTATTGTAAGGTGATGTCTACGGTTGGAACATGAGTCACATTTGGTATATATTTGTATCCAAACTCACAGCATATGTGTTGTTGTATTTTGCACGACAATTGTTGTAATAAAGTTGTAGTTGTTTTCTGTACCATGTATTTGACGACTCAGAATGGGTTGGGTGGAATGGACCTATTTTGGGGTTGTCACAGTATATATATACCTATCTATCCATCTGAAATCCAGAGTACTAACAACAACATGAACAGTCCATGTTGTCAATACCTTCACTCAGATAAATAGTTCCCAAGGATCTCAAATTAAATTGAAAATTCTAATTACATCTATATATGTAAAGAAAACACGGTTGCGGAGATAAATGATGTTATATATATATATATATATATATATATATATATATATATATATATATATATATATATATATATAATAATTTCTTATTACAAAGTATTACATTCAGCTAGACAGTAATATAAACTAATCTAAGTAGGGATGCTTCCCTTTATTTACTCCAGATATGCCAGGGTTACCATCTAATATTGCAAAGGGAATGATTTACAAGAGTGAGCTATGACATGCTCAGCAGGTTTTATATTTATAACAATATATGATTTGAATAAGTATAATAGTTCAAAACTCAACTAATTGTTGTTACCATTTCTGGAATTTTTATATTTCAACCATTTCTGGACTTTTTATTTCTGTCAGTCACAAAGACTTAGAAATTTTATTCAGATGTGAGATAGGGGATCAGTCTATTCAACATCCTAGGAGTATGCATTTCATCCTAATCGTGCCCACTTGCACTAAGTGTCAGATTCAATTGACACAAATCAATCCCTCTTGGGACAAACAACTAAGTATAGGATGTCTTACCAAAATAATTTTGGTTTGACACAACAGTTTATGCTCAATAAACAATATCATATGAATAAATCATTCATTTCTTAGTTATGCTGAAGCTATAGCAATAACTTTACAATAATTGGCAATTCAAGTTTAGGTTTGGTAATATAGATTGAAAGCAATTCAAGATATGAATCTTATTCAACAAATTAAAATAGGGTTTAGTAAACTTGCGAAAGTAATTACGGTTAGAGAACTTGTCTGAGCTAAGATCAATCAAGCAACATTATTCGTGTAACGACCCCAAAAATTTATACAATTTAAATCTCAACTTCGGTCGTTAACCACACATTAAAACTCAAATTTTACATCATTATTCGATATTAAAAACACTAAAATTACAGAATATTTAGAACTTTTATACATTTCCTCCTTTCTTGCCCTGAATCGCAACCTTTACATTACATCTCTTTAATTCAATCTTATATCATGAATCGTTACAACAAAATGACTATACAAAGTCTTACATCATAACTAAATATCCATATACATTGAATAACTCAACTTACAATTCAACATGTTACGTTCAAAATATGAAATACATTTCTCATAAAATATAAGTAATCTTCGTGAATATAGATCTCTATAACTCACTTGGCACATATCTTTATCTTAAAATCTTGACCTGCAAAAGTGGTTATTTGCAAGAGTGAGCTCGACAGCCCAGCAAAGTCTAACAGTTTTCATGCATCACATAACACATAATAACATGCTCGATATACATCTCATTAAGGTAACATGGCATACATGCTTTTAATTCATAGAGCAAATATAAAGATTGAGTTCCTTACTCAATCATCATTACTTAGCCAAAACAATGCAGTCATATATTGACTTAAACATTTTATGATTTCAACATGTATAACATATCATACAATTTAAAACAGTTCATCAAGTCCACGTAACAAATAGGAACCGAAAGACTTGCCTTGATCGTTGTTTACCAATAATAGTTTAACAACTTACAGTTATCTGCACTTCACGTGCCCTACACAATTATATAATCATACACATCAACTATTAGTCACATAACAACACATTGTAATTGTAATGTAAACTCTACTCCACATCTCATAATCTTTCCTATTAATTAACACACAATGTTCAATTAGATTGTGTTAACTTTTCGACTTATGTAATATTCAAAATTCATTAAAGTGTTCAAATTTTGCTAGGAATCATTATTGGTTTTATATTAAATCCATTTCATACTTTATAATATCCATTTCATTTGACTAAAAACACTTTTTACGTTCATTAAAAATTATCACGGCGTTTCGACGTTTATTCGTCACACGCCCGATTGCATCTTTTGTGTATGCTTACTATGGTTCTATAACTTATCTAATACATCATTATATTAATGTTAAGCATCATTATATTTACTAACATTCATATTTTATAACTTAGAAAAACATCTTTTATCGTCAAGAGCACTACACTAGCATACGTGCATGTCTGACGCCCTCCGATTGCCTTCGAAAACACAACAGTCCTAAAGATGACCATTTTGACCCTTCATAACGATTTCAAATTGAAAACCTTAAAGAATAAAAGTTGTAGGCCTATTCGTCCTTGTTCCGAATCATCTTGAATCGCATCAATCACAGTTCGTATGAAAAAGTTATACTCATTTTAGTAAACTACGTCCAGTCAGTTTTTTTTTTCAAAATTTTGGCTTGACAGAACACCCCCCCGCCGGGGCGGGGGTTTTTGCACTAGGGGGGGCCCGCCGGGGCGAGGGTCACTGCTGCGATTATGCGATTTTAGCTCTAGAACACTACAAAAAGCCAAATTAGGCCTCCAAACTCCTTTCTAACAACCATACCAAACTACCCAATGAGTAAATATGTTTACATAAACATAATCTAATGTTGCTAACACGTTTCTAACCATATAAACAACGTAAACATCAAAGATTACAACCTTTAATTTCACTGTTTCTCTTCTTTCTTCTTCTTTTGACATTCATAGCGAAATTCTTCACTGTGAATTCGTTTTACATCCGTTTTGACTCATTCAACTTGGGTTGTTTTCGTTTTTCAACATACTAACATCTATTATCAAATTGCAGATTATAGCAATTATTGATCATGAAATTTCGTACTTTCTAAGCCGTAACATATAAATATAAATAATGTTTTATAATTTCTTCCAACAATTCCAATTCTCACGAATTTGACAAACAAGTATCAATCATATATGATGGTTAACAGATTATACACACTCAATAATCTTTATAAACCAATTCTTTACTCAACTCATGCACCATAACCAATTAAAGAGAAAAAAAACTTTGATAAAACATAACTAAAAGCTAAGGCTATAATATTACCTTTTAATTTCTCCTTAAGCTTAATTAGATGATGAGAATGATTTGATTATCCTTCATCTCCCTTCTTTGATTCTCATAATAACCTCTTTTTCAATTTCTCAAAGAATATGTCTCTCTCAAACTTCTTTGTAACTCTCTCTTCTTCTTAGGCTTAGGCCAAACCCTTTTTCACATAAACTAAAACTGACGCTAACATAAAAATAAAACTGACGTATAATATAATAAGGCTACTAAATACTTATCAGTTTTTTTATTATTATTATTTTAAACATAAAAGCCATAAGGCCTTGTTTGGTAAAACCTATTAAAATAATGACTTAATCATTCTTTAAGCCTTGTTTAGCAAAACAAGATTAAAATTAAAATTTCAAAAGCTCTAAGGCTTTGTTTGGTAAAACCAAATTTAAAACTCCTTTAATTTATTTTCATAAGTTATTTATAATATAGTTTATTGTCCTGCACTGTTTACTTGGATTTCCATATCCAATCTTAATTAAATAAACTAATTACCACATACTAAATAAATTTCTCACTTGACCAAATATCACAACATTATAATCTCATTATAATTTTATTTAATAACTTAATATACCACCTTAAATTATTAAATTAAAATAATAATATAACATCTCATGTTATATTATAACTCTCTAAATTATAAATTAATTTAATTTAGAATATTATCTAATGAATTTAGATTAGTAAATATTTACTAGCAACCATTACATCAATAAAATATTTCTCTCATCAATTTCAGCAATAGGCGCATCAAATAAATATTTATATATTAATAAATATTTAATATTACAATTTAAAATTTCGAATCGTTACATCCTTCCCTCCTTACAAGGATTCTGTCCCCAGAATCACAACTCAAATAATCAAATCGTCACATTCTTCACTCTTTTATCTTAATTAAGTTAATTTCTATAACTCATGGATTATTTACTTACTAATAAATAATCCAATAAATATCTACTAAACAACAAACACGTCAATTAAAAATATTTATTTAATTCAATAAATATTTAAAATTATAAATAAAATTTTGGATTGTTACAATTCGATTCGTTAATAAACACCTAAGATGTTCATTCATATAAATTTAACACATTAGTATTGATAACAATACTCAAATACATAAACTATTTATGTTCGGGTTAAGTTCGATATGGTTTCGGTGTCCAAAAACCTTACCAAGTAATTAATAAGTTAATAACTCTGTTAAATTTTATTTATAAGCTTTATTATATTTTTAGATAATTTATATATCTTTTATAATAATTTCTGAAAGCTTATAACAATTTTTAAGTATTTATTTATTCCTTAAATGATTTTTAAATTATTTATTTTTATTTCTAAATAATTAATATTTACTTAAAATATTATAAAAATCTTATTTATTATTTTTAAATAATTTATAATCATTTATTATGATTTTTAAATCATTAATATTATTTATAAATAATTATTTATTATTTATAAATAATTATTTATTATTTATAAATAACTATTCTAATTAATTTATTATTAACTTAATTATTAATAATATCCAACTAAATAAAATATTTATTGAAAATATTAAAAGGTAATTATTATAACTTAAAATAATTTTTAAAACTATTTTTATAATTATTTATATTTATTTATTAATTATTTCTAATTTTTATTAATTTATTTATTAGAAATTATTTTTCTGTCTGCCGCTAAAGCTCTATAGTGACAGAAAGTGTCGCTATAGGTGTTCTTGAGTTTCTGGAAATCAGTTGGTCATGGCCTAGAGGTCACTTTGACCTTAATCTAATTATCTATTGTTTATGATTCTTGGTTTGGAAGTGTATGGGTGTTCTAGTATTCATGTAGTAGTACAACAACATACCAATTTCATGTTTTAACCTACATATAACAAGAAGTTGTAGAGGCTCAAAGTCACTGTCAGAGCTGTTCTTGAGTTTCTGGGTTACCCAGAACAGTGATCATGGTCGGTCAACAGTTTTGTGGCTTCTAGATCTTTCAATTCGTGTGATAGATTTGTGTTTTGTTTGTTGTAATAGGTAGTCTATATATCAAGGTACATATATGTAACACTAATTTGGACAGAGTAGGATTCTAAGGTCTAAATCTATGTTGGTCAAAGTACAGCCAAAGGCTGTTCTTTATGTTCATCAGTTTTCTAGGTAACCCAGAAAACATGGTCATCCTTGGTCAATGACTTTTGACCATTAATTCCAGTAATTCTTGGAATTAATTAAGCAATTGAGTGTCATAGATATGTAGTATGTATATCAGGGTATCAATTCATTATATTTAGACATCATAACAACAACCAAAAAGCGATTAAAAGGTTGGTCAAAGTAGCCGGTTCAACCTGTTCTCGAATTTTCTGGGTAACCCAGAAAATAGAACTTCGTGATCGGTCAACCACTTTTGGCCACCTATATCTTGCAATATATGATTCCAATGAACCTATTTTCTTTTCCAGATTAAAGACCTCATGTCATACTGCAACTAACATACAATTAATAGACCTAACTATTAACATACACGGATCTACAGGCTCTGACATTCGATTGTCAGACCTGTTTTTTCAGAATTTTCAGTTTGCTTAAAACACTATTTTGATGCATCTAGATGTTATGAAAACATGTTCTATTAACTTACCATACTTCCTAACATGTTATTACATATATCTAAACATCTAAACAACAAATTAAACAAAGCAACAAAGATCTAAGTTAAAATTAGGGTTTCACCTTTTCTTGCTTGATTTTGATTTCTGGTTACTGATTCTGTTATTGCTATCTCCAAGGCTTATTTTGGTATGTTTATAGGAGTGTATAGGCTCAGAGAATTCGTGAGTTTGGCCAGAGGATGGGCTGCTATTTATAGACTTAAGCAACTTATGGTTTTGGGTCTTTTTCACCAATTGGCCTCCATAAATATATGTTGCTAAGTTACTTGTGCTGCTTGGGGAAGGTTGCCAGACCATGTGCACTCTTGGGACTTGGTTTGGTGACTCCTAACTACTTGTGAGCTAGTTTGATTAGATTAGTAACTTAATTATGCCCTAATCCTCTTCAATCTTCATTAGGATTTTGGTTTTTATGATTAGGGTTGCTTAATGATGTTTATTAGTACCTAATTGAAGTTTAAACATCATGATTAGGTGTTGGATAACCTAATTAAGGTATAGTCTAGCTAATTAGCATTAGGGTTTACAAATTAGGGTTAGGGTTTGTGATCTAAGGTTAGGGTTTGTAATCTATGGTTCCTAACTTAGATTTTTCACAAATCCTAACAAGCACGACAAAACGTTTTGTCAGTGTAAGTACGACAAAGCAACTTGTCAAAATACATATACCGAAAAGTCCGTTTTTGGAAGAAAAAATTTAAGCATGACATGTCAAGCACATCAATTTTCAGATGAAAATGTATTTGACCTAATTTGTTAAACAGGATATATAATAACACAAAACGCTTTCAGAACGGAGAGATTTTATTAATATAACTGAATTTACATAACCGAATCTTATTAGGGTTTTGGGTTTCACAGCCTTCACGTGCACTTGAGGCTCTGTTCGTGGCAAGAGTCTTGCTTCTCTTCACCCAACTCTCACGTTCCCTCATTAAAAGCCTACAAAAATTCTATTAAGTTAAATGAATTCATAAATTAATACTATATATGGCGTGGATAATTAACTTAACTTACTTTGTCCTTTAGCCAAAGTGCAAAATTTTGATCACGACTGAGTTGAATATCTTTATTAACGATTTCGTTTTGATTTGCTTTTAACTCATCATCATATGATCTATACAATTTTAGAAACACTAGTTGATAGCATATGCAATGCACGGGCTAGTTTGAATAATTGATTTAATACTTTGTCCAACATTCATGTCAAAAAAAATATAAGTACACAATTTAGTCAATATTAGAAAAAAGAATTGATGAGAGATATCAAAACCATATAAATGAGTTTAGTCAATATCAAAACCGTATAAATGAGACAACTTAAATTATTATTATGATGACAAACAAAAATAATTATCAATCTAATATGACAATATCTAAATGATACACATACAATATGTGGACTTCTTTTATCATAAGAAGTCCACATACTTGAATTAAATCTAAATTTATATAAATCTTGACAAACATACTAATATTCCTGTTGTAAGAACCTCTAAAATTGAATAAAATACAAAATGAGAAATGACATACCAAATTAGGCATGATAAAACACACAATGAGATTTCATCACATATAATTAAGTAAAAAGAATAGAATTATAAGTCTTTTGACAAACTACCTAAGGAGAAAGTTAACTGCATCAAAGAACCCCTGTAGGACGATGGATAGTATTAGTTCATTTTCATCATCATCTCCCGTCACAAAGAAGTGGAAATCTTGAACGAACCTATAGACAACAATGTAGTTGTCGAACATTGATATCTCCGTTGCAAAAGCACATAAATGAAGATGTATAAAAGTATAAACAATGATAACTATAAATGATGAAATGCCTCTTGCAGATGGAATTAACTCATAGTTATGATCTATTTAATACATTCATAGCATTTTTTCTAACAAACCATGGAAACCAGAGTCAGAAATCAAATTACTAAATGGCAACACTCAAAATATATCCTAAATTAAGTTTGAGTAGAGATGAACATCTAGTGCGTTATGATTAACATCAAGTAGTATACCTTCTGTTCTAGTGTAACGCCCCCAAAATCGAGACTATTTTCCTTCCCGATCTTGTGCGTTAATATTATCTTGTTCTAGCTTTAAAACATTATTTAATGTTAAAATAGCTAACAATGCGAAATAATTTTTTTTTTCTTTCCCTGAATCGCAACCTTTACAAATCTTCTTTATACTAGAATCATATTTATTATATAAGTTATTTAGCCTGAGTAGATATATATATATATATATATATATATATATATATATATATATATATATATATATACACACAATTCATTCGTTCAAGCATATCCCTTTTTTCGAACTAATAATCTTCATCTATCGAATAATTCAAAAAATTACACATCTGTGATTTACACATGAAAATACCATCAAATGATTCAACACAATCTCAATTAAATCACTAGTCTTCTTTTCATGCACTCCTAATCACGATAGATCGCATCATAGATTTAACCTACAAATTAAGCAAGATTGAGCACGATGGCCCAGCAAGTCTAACAGTCTATCATGCATCATGTAGCACATAGGTTTCACATTCAGTTCATACATTTATATTCTTGGTGTTCAAGCATATTACAAATGCATTATCACATTTATGTCCTGCTGGTAGCAACATACATACCATAGCATGCTACACGTGTCATGTACATGTCATTCATTGCACATATATATCGAGTTCCCCGACTCAATTCAATAATTAATCATTATTTGACATTCATCATTCACAAAGCAAATAATGCATTTCATAGGTATTGCATACTTATAAACATAAGTCATGCTAACAGTTATCTATAGCAATTATAAGACCACATAAATAAACTGAGAAACTTGCCTGTACCGGAATTTTACCATTACACCAACTTCTGCGTTCCTTGCACAACCTACATTGTATGTGGGATTGTTAACAAAACACGTAATTTCAGTTATCATGGTTGTAGTTTAGATTTCTATATCTAAGATATTGTATATATTTTTCAAATACATCATCCATATTTTCATATTAGTCATTTTTCACTTTGATGGGGTTTGACATGCTTATATCATATAATAGGAATGACTTTAAAGTTATCATTTACATCTTATTCAGGATTTAAAACATAAAGGGTTCATGTGTTCTTGAGTTCACTAGTTTTGGTCAATTCTTGCCAATTTCATTTCTAGCCACTTTAGTTCATTCCAACACTTGAATTTTATCTAGTTAAGACTAGTTCTAGCATTCTTTTAGTTTTACCAAGCATAGATTGGGTTTTGACCCTTTAAACCTAGCTTTTTCAAGCTTATATGCGCTAACTTCACAAATTCTTATATCTATTAGCATTCCAACACTAGGAATAGCCTAGCATAACTCTAACTCGCTTGTCTAAGGTGTCCCAATTGAGTTCTAAGTAGAATAGAAAAATCTCAAAATTTCATACTTAGACAAATTTGCAAAACTGCAGTTTTAGTGATTTTTCATACTAGTTTGGTAATTTGTTTAAACTTCTTGGTTAAGACAAGAGCTTAACCACTTGGCCCTACTTCTATACCATACTACAAGGTATTTTAATCAAGGTTTAGGTTTCTTTTTCATGCCCATTAAGCTCCCCAAAACAGAGCTCAAACTTAGCCATTTTCTTACTTTTTTTACAAAACTGATTTTGTACTTTTTCTAAATTTTTTCCAGTACTGGCCACTAGGATAGTCTAGGCATCTGTATTTAAGTTACTTAAGGATATTTTTAGCATCACCACACTTTATTTAATCATCTAACTTATTTTGACTTATCAAAGCTCACTTTAGGCTTGAAAAGAGAGCTTAATTTGGTTTTCTTGTTAGCTTTAGCCATGGCCATGATTTAGAATCATTACTAGCATGTATGAGCAACTTTGTATAAGCTCATAATAGTCCCTTAAGGTCAGGTACTAAGGATTGCCCAAAACTGTCCATTTTTGGCTTTAAAATGTGATTTTTAACAAGTCTTATGCTCAAGATGGTTTAGACTTAGTTCCTTTTGTTTGTGTAGCTTTCTTATGTCTTACTATAACTATTGGAACTTATGTATGGGGTCCAGGTATGGTGGTTCATTGTTTTAGTGTTCATTGTTTTAGTGTTCATTGTTCTTTAAAGCTTATTTTCATTGCCTTTTTAAGCATGAAATTGCTCAACCCACCTTGTAGACCTTAACTAACTTAGGGAACCATGTTTACATGTTATTTATAGACAACGTATGTAATCCTCACTGTTTAAAAATAACAGTCCCACAATTTGACCATAACAGTCCCTTGTAGGCACAGTTTTAGCTCCTAACTCACAACAGTCCATAGTATGACTCAAGCAGCCTTTAGGTACTCTAACAACCGTTAAAACATGATTATTACACAACATTATATTCCTTAACATGCTTGCAACAATCTAACACCAAAACAATCCATACTAGACATTTTAGTAGGGTTTAGCACTAAACCAACATAACAGTCCCCAAGCCTTTGAATACAAGCATTATTTCATCTTTTAATTGCTATATACAATGTATTCATGGTTTAAAACATATAAATGCAAGGCCTTAAGCTTTTTGTTAAAAACATCCCTTTATAGGCCTTAAATTTCACAAGGATACATGGTTTAGCAATTTATAGTTTCTATCTATACTTACAGATTTATTACAGAATGCTTAATGCTAAACATTCCTATTGTTTCTTGTAAGACCCCAAATTTTATGAAATAAAAGTATTCAATTTTCTTATAATTATTATTTTATTTAGTAAATGGTTAAATTGATAAAGGTTAAAGTTAAGGGTGACATTTGAAAATTTTGCAAAGTAAGCAAGTTTATATAAAATATTCGTTGTGTCGGGGAATATTCAATTGGTCGGGAAATATTCGTTTTAACAGGGAATATTCGTACGACGGCACAATCATTGGTGGACCTCACAACGAAAGTATTGTCGTAGTTAGAAAACGATAGAATTATCTTTTTATAAAAATAACGGCGAAAGTTTTACCATTAAACTGTTAAACTACCCGGTGGTAAAAGTACAGTAATACGCGTAGTTGCATAGTAGCACACGATATTGATTATTGATGCTTACTTGAGAAGTCACTCAGTTATACTCAATTATTGCTACAGTAATTACTACATAATATCTCTCATATTATTGATTTAATTATTGTCACAGTATCAATAATTTATATTATTAAATCAATAATTGAGATGACAAAGTTATTCATATTATTATTTGCAATATTGACGATGTCTAGAAAATTCTGTCGAGGAGAGGTTTGGTCACCTAATTGTGCGTCAATAGGGAGAAATCCTTATTGAAAAGCCCCTTCTTTCATGGGAATGATCTGGTTGTTAAATATTGTGAGTTATAATATTAATGATGAATAAGTTCGTGCTGATTAAAGATGAAATTGATATTTTTATTGTTTCGAGATTATTAATGTTAGTTGAAATCGACATCTATTCCGATAATAATTGATGTCTAGATGTTATATTGACCAATCGGGTAATTAATCGGATAAATAAACAATTAATTGTTATTAATTCACATGCTTATAACTATTTGTTCACATGTATGTACTATTGATTCACATGCATGTACTATTAGGGGAGGTAGTGCAAGATTGATAATACTTGCATGACTAAATTAAAAATAGAGGTATAGATGAAGGTACTATACTGTAACTATTTTTTTTACATGTATAGAACTATTGATTCACATTAATGTACTATTGATTCACATGATGTACTATTAGGGGAGGTGGTGCAAGTTTGATAATATTTGTAGGACTATATTAAAAATGAAGGAAAAGATGAAAGTATTATACTGTAATATTTCGAGCCCCAAAACGTGGAATTATCAAAACTATATTTTTCAATAAATAGAAGCTCATTCTTCTTTCATTCTCATCAATTCATTAAGACTCACAAGAGCAATTATAGAAAGAGAAGCTATAGAGAGAAAGAAGAAGAGAAGTCTGCTATTTCACTATTTCAGTATCCGGTCTTCTTCTGAGGTCGTAAGTGATATTATTTTTGTTCAGTATTCATAAGGAATAATATTTTATTCCATACTCTGTAGTATGTGAATAATATTATGTCGTCTCATATTCCTGATTATACCCTCATTCTGTTAAAGTATTGCTTCTATACTCTGTGACATTAGTAGAATTTCCTTGATATTTGTGCTTCATCTAGTATCTTTTCATGAAAATATTATTCTGAACTTTCTTGATAATTATTGATCTTTTTATTCCAAAGTACTATTCACGAGTTACTATTCACGGGTTACTATTCACCCATTTATTATTCACTCGAATATTATTCACTCTGGTATTTGGGACACTTTTCATGCCGGGGTACTATTCACGAGGTACTATTCCTGATGTACTATTCATAGGATACTATTCACGGGATATTATTCACCTGAAAAATATATTTCTTTTCTGTCCAAATCATTTTTGATACATGAATATTATTCTTGAATTTTACTCCACAAAGCAGTATCATGTTGACAATTTGGATATTTTTAAACTATGGATAAATTTAAAGTTTTTAATATTTATCATTGATTTCGTTTGATTAATGCTTATATCATTGTCATCATCCTCATGCTTATATTGTGATAAAAGTCATCTTTGGCTTACATGCATAGATGGACTGTTGATTGGTATGATTATGACCAGGGATCATTCGATATAATCAGGACCCGTAATGTTACAAATAATTTGATAAAAGCCCTCATTGGCCCGTAGTGCATTGATGGACAGTTGTTGGTATGATTATGATCAGGGATTATTCGGTATAATCATGACCATTGATGATTACATGAATATCCTTGGCCCGTAGTGCAGGAATGATTCGATGAGGTGGTTTATTTATTAAGTTGAGTCTTAGCGATAAAGTTGATGAAAATTTTTTTAAATCATAGAAGATAGTAGATATCATGTTATACTTGACTTTTCTAATGGATTACTTGTTCCGCTGCAGTTAAACTGTTTGTCTATTATATTTTATCAGTTTAACACTGTTGAAGGCTAATGATAATTTATTCTGCATTATTTTGGTCCTAATATTTCTTACTGGGCTAGTTGAGCTCACCCTTTTACTTTCATTGTTCTCTTCAGCAAATGAGAACGTTGTTGGGACGAGTCGGGGAATGGAGTGATGGTCCAGGATAAGTGGCTATAGTAGTCCTCACTATTCTATGAAATAGTGTGATAATAATTGTAATGAGGACTCAATTGAGTGTGGATATTGTCTAGAAGACAATATTCGTGTTAAAACTCTCAGCTATATTTTGTCGTATTTTACACGATAGTTGTATAAAAGAAATTTGTAGTTGTATTATGTACCATGTATTTGGCGACCCAAGATTGGTGATATATACCTATTTTGGGGGCGTTACATTTCTTTTCTTTTTCTTTTAATGCCAAAATAGTACTCTTTGACAGTAACAGTTTTAATAACTCACAAACATGGCCTTACCTGGTTTCATTGCTTTACTTATTTTGAAACTTACTTATGCTAATCATTCAGCTGAATCAAGGATTTGTTATATAGATACTATGTTTTTGGTCACTTAGGAGTCGAGGATTAAACGTAAGAGTAGCTTTTAAACTATGTTAAGGAACCGACATGGCTAGCATCTACTGCACCCAACTGCTATTACATAGTAGCTCTCAACTACTGCTGCCATTAAGCAGCAGCTGCACCCTCGCCTTGCATAGCCAATTTCCCTTTGCATTAAATGTTGGGTATCATACAAGTTATACCTTTAACTATGACTAAATTACACTAGCTCTGTAGTTCCTATTCAATCCCTTTACTTTATAATTTTATAACTTATATTATAGAGTCAAAAAATTTCTTTTCCTACTAACACTGTTGTAGCAGCTATGCTAGTGCACATGACTTCTTGCTCCTTTTACTCTTAAACTCAAGCATGTTAGGTTTTTAGAACTCTAAATAGGTGCTACTTTTACTTGTAAAAACATTAACAACAATTAGGCATCTAAAGCCATGAGAGTGCACTGATTACAAGACCATACTAAGTTCCCATTCTATGATCACAACACCCACTGCTGCTGCTGAGCAGCAGCCCTGATCTCTCTCTTCCCCAACTCTAACCTCAAAATGAAAGTTTATTCATATAAACATTTAGAGTCATTCTTGATGTTTATTATTCATATATATATTTTTCCCCCAAATATTTATGGTATCGGCTCGTATCTGCGTGTTGTGGCAACCACTGCTGTCACAAACAGTAGTCCTTAAACCTCAATCCAGTCCTCAACTTGTCACATTTTTTAACCTTTGCAACAAAAGTTTATTCTTATCCCAATTGTAGTATGATCTAAATATAACAACCTAATAACAAACCATGCCAAACTCCTAACTTGAACTTTCACAGCTGCCTTAAAACAGTGTGCACAAGCAACTAGATGTACTAATTTTCAAATTTGTTAGTTTTAGCTTGAATGTGCTTTTCGCTCTAATCTAATACCTTCAAAATTTCTAATTAACACCACATATGATAAACAAGTCAAGCCTAAGCTTTACTTTGGTCTAATATTTAGTTTTCAGTCAAAACAGTTCTTTTAGAACTTTTATCAAACAGTTGATAGGCATAGTTTTAGGTTACTAATTTCATAGCCATTGTTTACAATAACAACCCATAACAACATCCTTATTACTCGATAGCCCAACCTATCTCCTTGTGCCTAATTTCCATACATAACAGTAGCATACCAGTGAACTAAATCTTACAGCAGTAACATAGCAACTAAAAGGAAAAACAGTCCTTCAAGTTCATGCCCAGCCATTCGGTCATGACAGTCATTTTCTTAACAAGGATGGAATGAAAAAGGAATGGAAAGGGATTGGAAAACTTACCTTAGTTGCTCAGAGATTATAAATGGTTGTTGGACAATTCCTTCTCCTCCTCAGTCAGACTCCCTTCTTCTCTATCTAAGTGTGTTTCAGTTATTGAAGCTCAGTTTGTAGCATAACAACTGAGTTGGAGATACCTTATATGGCTACAAGTAATCTGAGAAGGAAGGCCTAGCCATCATTACTTACAACCAGTCCCATCATCATATCTACTTGGCTGCTACTTTAGCCCCTACACAACCACCTATCTTGGCCTCTAAAACTCCCCTGTTGCAGTCTACTCCTAGCAGCTAATTGGCTTTGTAGTGACCCCTATTGTTGCCTGACATACTGCTTATACAATGAACTAGTCTCCTAACAGATAAGTTAGGCACTCTTAGGGGTCAGCTAACTTGCTAACTAACTAACTGAATGCTTACTCTTGGAATCAACTATGCTAACTGTTAACTAATAAGACTCAGCTCCTTTAGCCCAACGTGGGCTGCTGGGATGGCCAATGAATGAGCTGGATTTGAGTTTGGTTTTTGGGCTTAATACATAAATCAAAGGTAGTAATGACCCATTACACTTGGGGATAATCTTGGGAGCATACATAGAAAATTTATTAGGGCCCAAATTGTATTTCCTTAGATTTTTTTTAAAAATTTAAAATAAATCATCTATTTTCACTCTAGGTTTTAAACTTTAACCTTTAATTTAATCATTCAAAATCTTCCAAATTTTCGGGTTGTCACATCTAGCATTCGTCTTTTGAGTTTTAGTAAATAAAGACTTTTGAAAAGCTAACTTTATGTTATTTGTTAACCAATCATCTGAATAGTACTTAACTGCTACACGCTTTCTTTTAAAGTCTAGAAGAAGAATGTTTTTGATGATTGGGCAAGTCTCCAATAAATCCCAATCACAGCAATATAATAAAGAATCATTTGCAGTGCTGATTGAATTTTGAGATCCAAACAATCATATTATCAATCATAATCTAGACTCCCCAGATTTTATATAAAAAAAATTAAAGGCTGACTACTTCACCGAAAAACATACTCATATCTCTCCAAAGAGAGTCAAAAATAGGTTCCTTAACCACTGCAAATAGACTAATGAGGAAATTTGTGGTAGTGAAGTAAAAAGAAGGGAGAAATTTAAGAAAAATATTATTCTTACCTTTTTGTAGCATTTCAAAAAACAGGTAATGTATGTCTTCCCACACCAGCTTCAAGTATCCAAAAACCAAAAAAATTATAAATTCGCATTCATCATCTAATCTGATGAACCCAAACAAAACTCAATTATAATATCACTAACCTGTAGAAAGACTAATAAACATAAAATGTTTAAGAGTTACTACCTTTGGATGTTTTGTTTAGTAGAGGTTCTGTCTGACGGTGAAGAAAAGCCCCAAAACAATCAGTCCCAAAGCGAAAGTAGTTTTAAAAACAAAATAATATCGTAAATTGGGGCTAGTCATCAAAATCCTTCATTCATGCAATCTTTAGTAGTAATTTTTTGTTTGATTTTTCCTTTACACAACAATAGAATCGCATAATTGTACAAATTTAAGCTCAAAAAAAGACCATAAAATACAATTATCCTTAGTACTATCTAAAAAGATCAAGATACTCCCACCTCAAACACTATTAATAAATCCAACTAAGCAGCCATCACATAAAACAAAAGTAAAATGAGATGAAACCAAATCTATGCCAACAATAATCAGTAACCCAAAGAAAAATTAATACTTAAAAATCATATGCTACTAAAATCTCATATACTAACAAAATAAAAGATGCACAAACTGAAGAAATAGTTTTAGTAGAGTACCTCTCCATAAAAAAATATTGGGTTCTGGATGGGCTTTAATAAGGTATTCAGTTCCCCACTTAACAGCATCCTTGGAATTTCCAAGCTCTCCACTTGAAGCCATTTGTTGCCCATACTCTAAAATGATCCAGACATCAGTGTCACTGTAAATGCCATGGGGTAGTCCAAACTTCACATTGTCCCCTGCATCATAATACCCTCCGACCAAATTCACCTACAACAAATCAAAACATTTAAAAACTATATTATTCCATATTTATTTTTTCCATTCTTTGTTCAGACAGATCTCACAGTTTAATTCATTACCATTCTAGAAGCTAACGCAAAAATAGAAAAGTAAAAAGGGATTTAGGCAAATGTTAATGAAATATCTAGTTTGCAAAATCAACGGGCGGCCGTGCTAAAATACTCATAAATCTCTTTCTTTTCTCTTTCTTGTCATTAGATCTACTTTCACTGCACTACAGATACACAAGAAACTATAATATGAGTTCTGTCAATGTGATTCTGTTCAGGTGTTATAAATAATTAGTACCTTTCAAAAATATTTATAATTACAATTCTTTTGTTACATCCAAAGAAAAATATATAGGCACCTGCACAAAGTCCATGTAGTCCATCCGGTAAAGTTAATCACTTGATAAAATCAGTATATTCTCAATGTCCTTTTTCGTGGCAACCTTGAAGTAAAAGTATAAATGGAACTTCTAAATAAAAGAAAGTAATAATAGCGATATAATATTTATATTATTTTGAAGATATGGGAATTCAAATCTAATTATCTGTGGATTAATAAGCGTAGATTTTGTCGACATTTTTTAACACCTACCTCAAGTACCCATGTAACTATTTCCTCACTACATCTGCAGTTCCTTGAAACCAATTCATGCCTCAAACACTATTAATAGAACCAACAAAGCAGTCATCACATATAACAAAAGTAAAATGAAATCAAACCAAATCTATGCCAACAATAATTAGTAACCCAAAAAAATTAATACTTAAATATCATATGTTACTCCAATCTCATATACTAACAAATTGAAGTTAAAGAAAAAAGAAAAAAATTAGCCTTATAAATAACTGAAACCTTAGGAACATAACAGTATAATGGTTTACATGTAAGCCCAAACTGTCTGGAAACAGAGAAAGAAAAAGGCTTCACATTAACTTCATATTCAGAGAAATCGTTGAAACCTTGAAAATTGACCTCGAAATCATCGTCGAGGTCGATAAAGTCAGATCTGAAGGGCTTGGAGTAGTAATTGTTCGGGTTTTTCTTCAGAGCGGTGTTCTAGAGAATATCAGCGGTGAGACCGGCTCGATGGATCTATGTCGCATATGATAGCTCCTCCACACATCCCTTTGTTCGATTATTTTCTATAGAAATGTTATGGGGTTTCAGAGTGTGATTGTAAAAGGAAGATCGAAAGATTGATGAGATTTACTATAAAATTTTGGTAAGGAATTTTGAGAGAAGGAGTTAGGCGACTATGAAAAAAGAGGGGTCGATTGAAGAAGAAAACTCGATTGAGAAGAAGAGAAGGAGTCGGTAGACTGAAGGACGAACTCGCATGAGTTTTCAAATTGAGCGAGTTAACTCTTAATTAATTAAATGTTGACTCGTTTCAATTGAAATTTCTTACATCAAGTGACGTCATCTTTGGACGTGTCATTATATATAAGGATTGATTAATGTATAAATATATGAGATTGCAGGTTAAGATATAAAGTTAAGTATGAATTTTACATATATACCTCACAAATTCTTCAATCTCCTCACAATTGAGAAAAATGTAAATATGTGTAACGTGTAATTCTTGCTCAGAGAGGAATATGCGTTTCCTTTTTTCCATAAGCGCAACCCGATAGACTAAATACAGAAAGCCAACCATTTAGTTCAACATTACCCCCATCATCATATCTTGAGACTCAATTGGCTTTTGTCAAAATAGTTTGGGACAAACGTAGATATCTCATTGAAATTGTATGCATCACATATCAATAGGGCTGAGCATTCGGTTATAACCAAAAATTGAAATTAACACACTTTTGATATCTGAACTGTTAAATGAATTATGAAATAAATGAGTTACCGAATTATCAAATATTCGAATTGACTATTCGGTTATTCGGTTAATAATCATAATGAAGGTTTCAATGCCTTAAATTAATACATATATATTTACACAACAATGGCTTGATGAGTTGATAAAACATATATACCAGTAGCTAAACCCATTCTGAATAGCTTATTGGAACCATATATATGTATATTGTGTTTTATAACCCATCTCTAGACTACCCAAAACTTCAATTTCCATCTTTTTTAACCCTCAAATCTCAACCGTTGATAGTACGTAATTTGATCGCCACCTCTGTTTCGGTGGCAGCTGGTGTGGCAACAAAAGGGTTAATCGTGAAATTAGTAAAGACGAGGCAGATCATAGACAGCAGGGGAAATTCGACGATGGAGGCTGATTTAGTCACCGATAATCTTTACCGATTGACAGTCCCGAGTGGGGCCTCTACCGGGATTTACAAGGTATTAGAGCTGAGAGATAGGGATAAGAGAGATTTGGGGACTAGGGTTTTGGCATTGAGCGAGAGAGATAGAGATGAGAGATCAGATTTCAAAGACTAGTGAGTGAGAGATTTGAGATATGAGAGTTTTAGGAGGGTTTTGAGATATGAGAAATCTGAGATAAGAGAGTTTTGATAGATGAGAGATCTGAGATCAAATTTCATCGACTAGTGAGAGATAACTGATGAGTGAAAGATAATTATTTTAACCGTGAAGGCTTAATTTTTTTATAATTGGTTCGATTATTTGGTTAATCGAATAGCTTAAAATCAAAAATCGAAAACCAAATAATAAAACGGGTATAACCGAAATATAAAAAATAACCAAATAATAGAAAAAAAAAATTGGTTCAGTTATTCAATTTTATTTTTGCTCAGTCCTACATATCGACCCCTCAACGTAAGCTTTAGTCTTCACCTTCCTCTTAAGGTTTTCCATCACCCTCTCAAAAAAGTACATCCATCTATATTAAACATGACCACCAACACTAGCTTCATAGGGTAGATGAATTTGCAAATGCACCATAGAGTAAATAAAAACTAGGTGGGAATATGTTTTCAAGCTTACACGCAATCTCAATGATGTTATTCTCAAGTATATACATATCATTTTCATTTAATTTTTTTGAACATATGTCTCTGAAGAAACGACTAAGATCAGTCAAAGTATCCTGTATTGGTTTATCAAGTAATTTCCAAAATGTTATAGCCATGAGTCTCTCCATGAACACATAACAGTCATGACTCTTCATCACTTGTAATTTCTCACCTGTAACACACCTTTCAATGTTTGAAACATATCCATCTGGTAGTTTCAGAGACTTAATCCATGTGCACACATTTTCAACTTGCTTTTTGGACAATGTGTACCTTGCATATGGTTTGACCATTTTACCATTAGGAGATTCATAAAATTTTAATTCAGGACACTTACAAATATCTTTTATGTCCAACCGTGCCTTATCATTATCTTTCGTCTTGCCCATAACACTCATCACGGTGCTTAACACATTGTCGAACACATTCTTCTCAATATATATCACATCTAGATTATGACGAATCAAATTTATAGACCAATAGGATAGTTCCCAAAAGATGTTTCTCTGAACCCAATTATGAGATTCGTCAAACCTATTGATTATATTAGTGGTAACAATCTTACCGAATGGGATGATCGAAAATTTCATCACACGGTCACGCATCTCCATCCCCGACAATCGCGGTGCAGGTATATCATTCTCTATTTTCCCTTTCCTGAAGTGTTATGTATTTCTTCGAAACGTGTAATCTACCGATAAAAAACGACGATGACAGTCAAACCAGCAAGACTTTCAACCTTTTGATAGATTGAAAGACTTTGTATGCTCCATACAATTTGGACAAGCCAACTTACCGTTTGTACTCCATACAGATAATATACTATAAGCATAGAAATCAATTATAGTCCACATAACTGATGCCCTAAAGTTAAAATTTATTTTCATGGAAACATCCCAAGTCTGTATTCCATCCTCCCACAATACCATTAACTTATCTATAAGTGGTCTCAAGTAAACATCTAGATTCCTTTCAGGACTCTTGGGACCTGGAATCTCAAATGAAAGAAACAAGTATGGTTGTTTCATACACATCCAAGGAGGGAAGTTGTTCGGAGTAACAATCGTAGGCCAACAGGAGTACGGAACAATTGGGTGGTCGAAAGAGTTGAAACCATCAATGGACAATCCAAGCCTTACATTTCTAGGTTCCAATGTAAATCGAGGATGTGCTAAGTTGAAATATTTTCAAGCCTGCCCATTTGCGAGATGATTTAGTTCTCCATCTTTAGGTGGAGATTTCGCATGCCAAGTCATATGTTCAGCTATTCTTGAAGACATGTACAATCAATTTTAGCCGATGTGTAATCAAAAAATACCTTAAAATCTTAAAAGGTATGTCTTTTTTTTAGTCACACCCTCTTTATTAGGCCTGAACTGATCATGACTGCAAAATGTATTCTTTGTTTTCTGTTTATTTTTCTTATAAAGTAGCATGCAATCGTTCGGACATGTATCGATCTTTTGGTATCCAAGACCCAACTTCTTCACCATTTTCTTGCAATAGTAGTAGTTATCCGTCAAATTTTCACCATCAGGAAACATACTCTTAATGCCTTCAAGAGCGACTCAAAACATTCATGGCTCAAGTTGTGATCAACCTTAATGTTAAGTAATATCGCCACTGCAAATAATGTAGTGTTCTTGGTGCAGCCATGGCACAATGGTTTGCTACAATCGTCTAATAACTTAAAGAATGATTTGGCATCAAAATTCATAAATTGCTCTCTGCCTTGTTCCCAATCAAAATCAGGCCCTGCAATATCATGAACCATGTCATTGATACGATGGGTACTGCCTGGATTATGTACTTGTTGTTAGGTTTGCAATATTCATGAACGCAATCAAATTGTACAAAGTAAGTGAAAACGTGATAAAATAGAGTTTTAAAATTTTACAAACTATATACCTGGATCATCCTTTATGCACAATTATTAATTAAACGAAAATAAAGGATGAGAATCATACCCTTGAAGATCTGAACTTCCTCATATACAAGTTCACCTCCAAATCCTTTTCGTGTTCAACTTGAATCCACCGGGTTGGGTTCCTTCCTTTGATCAACGTTAGCCACCCAAGTGTTTGGCCTCTAGAGGTGATCCACCAAGGAAGAATAAGTATTCAAGAAGAAGGGTGGTTGGCTAAACCCTAATTTTCTATCTCTATAGAAAAGAACGTACTCTCTAACAATTAAAATTGCGTATATCGATATCTGATATAAGACTCACCTTATAAAGATTTCAGGTAACCCTATTTAATTAAAATAAGGTATTATTTATTTAATTAAACTCTTTTAATTAAATGGGCTCCCTAATCTTATTAGGGATAATTAATTAAACTTTTTAACTAATTTTTCCTCCTAATCCTATTAGGAATAAATGAGAGTACTTATATTAAATTAATTCCTAAACTCTTTTAAAAATTAAAATAATAATAATTGTAATAATATTATTAAGACTCCTCTTATTAATTTATATTTAATATTTCTAAAATATTAAATAATAAATATTAAGCTATTTAATTTATTCTATCACCATAGATTAAATTAAATATACATAACATATTATTACGATTATGCCATTAACTTCTTAAATAATTATTTTTCCTTTTATGGTGTGACCCTTTAGGTTCTCCATATTAAACCGGTTGTGAATAAATCAATTAGAACAATTCTAATCTTATTTAAATAAATAAATTAAACTATTAATTTATTTAAATAAATAATATTTATTCTACAATAGGGATAAGCCTCCCTAGCGATCAACGACTTTCCAGATAATATAAATTTCAACATTAATCATAAAAAAACCTTTGAGTAAATAGTTATCGTACAATTCAATCCTTCCACCATACAATGTCCCAATTAAATATAAGACATGGAATTACTGTCAAGTCTTATTTTATTTAATTATATGTATTTCGATCCTTAAATGCACAACTCTAAATAATACAAATTAGAAACTCCTTTCTAATTTTATTATGTCTTGGTCAAGGACTACTGTGTTGTCATTTATCGAATCACATAGGACATTTCTCTTCTTTTACTAGAAGTGGTAGATTCTTTATTGATCATACATTATCTCTTTATACAACTAATTATACCCAAGCATACCCTTTGTTATACCCTAAAAGTCTTAAGGAATAAGTCAAAGTATAATTCATCATACATAAGATATTATGATGATCTCAAGTCCAAGGAACACTTGTACTACTATCACTACAGGAATTCCTATTGACAGGCAAGTAAAACTCCATTAGGTATTCTATAGCGAGCCACGTGTAGTGAACTTATTCTCTAATAAGCACCTACATACTTTAGCGTCTCCACACAAATTATCATGAGATCAATCATCCTCATCCAATGAGCAAGCAACGTATGTACCAATCTATCCGGATTCACTAATCCCCAATTTAGTAATCCAACAATTGGAAACTATTTTAGTTTTAAGCTTTTTAAGAATTTAGATCTCATTAGAATGATCATAATCATTATTCTAAAATTGCTTAAAACTATAGATTTATCACATATTATATAAAAGCATCATGTAGATAATTAAAAGTCTTTAATAAATTAATTCTTTTTATTAATAAATGAATAAGATTGTTACAAAGTATATGCTTTATCATAAAACATGATTGGCTTGTGTGCATACTACTTTCAATCTCCCACTTACCCTAAAGCCAATCGCCATGGTATCTCATACCCTTCTTCTCTAAGTGACGATTATGTTGCTATTGGATAAGCTTTAGTTAATGGATATGTAATGTTGTTCTTGAGAGTCCACTATCTCTATAGTGATTTCCCATCTTTCAATGATTCCTATAATCAAATGAAAGTGCCACAAAACATGTTTTGATTCAAGATGAGACTTGGGAATTATTCCTAGTTCTGTAATGAACTTTTTATCCAAACAATCAACTTGTAGCTTCATTTATAGCTATATACTTTGTCTTTATCACTAAACAAACAACTCTTTCCTGTTTGAAAACTTTCTAATTCACTGCACCACCGTTCAAGGTAACGCTTTACCTTAAAGTGAATTTTCTGTCGTCTTGGTCTGTCTGAAAAATGTGAGTCTGTTAAGCCTTCTAGTTTTAATTCAGACCTACCATAAATATGATCACATCCTTAGTGCCGGTAAAGTACTTTAAGATTTTTTTCACCGTCTTACAGTGAACTTCTCCATAATATGACTGATCAACATCAGGTCTCGTACATTTCATTGTATACATGATTGTCACTCATGCGATCTCTCTTTTCAGGAGTCTATGAAAACTATTAAGAGAGATACACTCCAGGGCTCATCAACATGAGACATCCCTTAGAGTTTGCCATGCTAAACGACTTTAGCATCAAATGAATATACGTTCCTTGGGTTAAGTCGAGCATCCTCTTAAATCTATCTATATAGATTTGTATCCCCAATTTAGACACTCTTCCCAAATCATTCATTGAGGAATGTTTAGACAACTTTATCTTTACTGATTGTAGCATTGGTATGTCATTCCTTATCCGTATTATATCAACATATAGTACTAGGAATGTCACGACGCTCCCACTGACCCTTTTGTACACACTAGGCACATTCTTATTTTTGATAAAATCAAAGTCTTTTGATTGTCTTATCAAAACGAATGTTCCATTTTTGAGAAGCTTGCTTCAATCCATTTCTCTGAGTGTCTACAACTCTTACCTCATCGTATGTAACTGGATCATCATCTTCTATGATACGTATCTCATCATCATCATCCATGATGAATCCATACCTCCCAGGTATCTTCGGTACTATTCCAGATTTACGATTCAGTTGAGGTACAATAGGTATATCTACAGGTTCCTCTTATTTGACTTATAGTGTTTTATGGTTTTTAAACTCTTCAAGATCTATTATCCTCCCACTAGCCCCTTCAATGATAAACACATGTATCTTAGAAGGTAGCGTGTTTTGCAACAAACACCTTTTGCTAAGTAGGATTATAGAACATATACCCTAAACTTACTTTAGGATGTCCCATAAATCGACACTTGTCAAATCTTGTCCCAAGCTTATCCTTTGAAGCCTTTTCACATAAGTTGGACAACCCCTTATCTTAACATACTTAAGATTAGGAATCCTCCCTGTCCATATGGAGTCTTAGGGCCGGATTTTGAGGTTACCTTTTTCGTAGATATGCAGCCATTTCTAGGGCATGACCTCAGAAGGATATTAGAATGTCGGTAAAATCATTATGGACCGTACCATGTCCAACAAGGTATGATTTTTCCCTCAGATACATCAATCATTTATTACGTATCAAGAGGCGTCCATTATGAGAAAATCATTTGAGATGATCTAAAAACTTATTGCACAAGTATTCCTTCCTTGATCCGATCAAAGAATCCTAATACTTAGCCAATTTGTTTCATTTTTGAATTCTTTAAACTTTTCAAATAATTCACAATTGTATTTTAGCTAATACTGTAAGACCCCAACTTATTAATAAATGAAATTAAATTTCCTCTATTTATTATTTTGAAATATTAAGGGTTGATTTGATTAATGTGGTTAGTTATGAGTAAAATACGCAAATATTTTAAATAAGCAAGTGGTTATAAAATATTCATTTTTGGTCGGTGAATATTCGTTTGGTCGTGGAATATTCTTGCTATCGGGGAATATTCGTACGACGACGCAGCCTTGTGTGGACCCCATAACGGAAAGCGATTGGATGAAGAAAACGACAAGTATAAGTTATTTATAAATAACGGCGTAGTTGTTACCGTTAATACTGTTGGAATAACTGGTGGTTAAAATACAGTAGCACACGGTATTGCACCAATCATTGATTCTTACGTAAGAAGGCACTACTCAATAATTGTTACAGTAGTTACTGTTCAATATTTTATTTTATTGATTCAATAATTGCTGCGTTGATATTTTATATTATTGTTGTTTCAATAATTGTTGTTGCACAGTATTTTCCATTATCAGATCAATAATTCATATTATTTGAATAATATTATTAGATAGCATTATTGGCAATGTCTAGAAAGTTCTGTCTAAGGAGAGATTTGGTCATCTAATTGCACGCTAGTAAGGAGAAATCCTTATTGGAAAGCCCCCTCTTTTCTGGGAACGGCCTGGTTGTCATAAATGTGATTCTATAATATTATTTGTGAATAATTAATTATTGATTCATATGATAAGGAAATATTTATTCTATGTGGATATAAATGTTGGATATATTTATTGTGGTTAAAAATGAAGGAGTTAATGTTGAGGTGCTTTATCAGTATTTTTATCGAAATGGAGGTATTAAAAATCAAATCAGAGTTTTTGAGAAATATTGCGGGCGTTATAATTTTTAATCCGACCGTTGGATCGTGGTAATTTTTGGATATGTTATTCATATATAAGTTGAGTATATGTCCACAAATTTTGAACCGTTAAAAATGAACGTATGATTTGTTATGAATTTTACGAGATGACTGGTTCAGAAATTGTAGAAGTTGCGAAATTTGTCATTTTGGTAAAAAATTCTAGAATTGGTGGACCCCACTTTTGGTTGGTGAAAATGTGCTAAGATTTTTATTCAAATGTGGTGGGTGGAAATAGTAGCAGGTAAAGCCATCAGGCTGCAGGTTAAGTCTGCTTCGGCGTGCTAACATTTTCCTATAAATAGAGGGCTAAGTTAGAATTGAAAATCACACTAGACACAAGTTTTCTCTCTTTCTCTCTCTAGATTATTGAGTGTATTTTGGAAGTATTTAGATACTTTGTGAGTTTCTATTCATCAGTGTAAGTTTTCTTCAGCCTTATACCGATATTCCGAACAGAAGTACTGATATTTTGAGGTAAGGGATATTATTTTCTTCTTAAATGATATTATTTTCTTCAATATCATTATGCTGAAATATTGATATGAGTTTTTTATCAAATTTAGAACTTCTTGTGTCGGGATTACTATTCACGTATACGACACTATTCACGTATACGGCACTATTCACGAATACGGCACTATTCACCGAAAAATAAAATTTTTTCTTTTGTCCAAAATGTCTATTATGGTTACTATCTTTGATTGTATCCATATTTTGATCTTTATTTTTAAATTCTGCTTCACAATTGATTATTATGAAGTATTATTGATCTTGGATAAACTGTTATACGAAGCCCTACTATTTGTCCTTCTGTCTCACTGGATTTATTTTCTTTAAGATATTTTTCATCATCCTCAGTCCTAAATGATGATATTACTGAATATTTTTGGCCTGTAGTGCAAAGATGTATGATTACCTGATGAATATATTTGGCCTGTAGTGCAAAGATGAACAGGTGTGGAGATGAACATGACTGACTGGTGATACAAATGAATATCTTTGGCCTGTAGTGCAAAGATGAATATTTGGTTAAAGATGATTATTAATTGATGTTACAGGGATAAAATATTGATGATGGACTTTTAAATCTTAGAAGATAGTAGAATTCATTCTCTACTTGACTCTTCCAATGGTTTGTTGTTTCCGCTGCAGTTGCTGATCTAAAACTTGTTGTCGATTATATTCTATCAGATTTTTCCCTGTTGAATACTAATGATAATTTGTTGTATATTATCTTAGCTATAATATTCTTTACTGGGCTAGTTGAGCTCACCCTTTTCCTTTTTGTTCCATTTTTCTTCTCAGGAGGTGAGAACATAACAGGATCTAGTTGGGGTATGGAGTGATGGTTCTAGAAAGATGTTTTAGCAATCCTCGCTATTTCTATAAAATAGTGTTTGAATAATTGTAACGAGGACTTATTTGAGTGTGGATATTGTCTAGAAGACAATATTTTTATTTAAACTCATAGTATGTGTTTTTGTATTTTGCACGACAATTGTATTATTGAAGTTGTAGTTTATTTTTTGTACCATATATTTGGCGACTCAGAATGGGTGTTGTATACCTATTTTGGGGGTGTCACAGTTGGTATCAGAGCTTAGGGATATGATCCATGGCTGAGATGTGAGACAAGAACTAGGAGGGGAGAGACGGGGAATTCCTTCGCTAGTATGACCTGACTAAGTTTATTTGGTATTTATTTAGTCGGTCATAGTATAAGGATAATATATGACATGACTATTAACCCTTATTTTATGGCAGTATTTTAGAATGGCAGCTGAGAACGTTAATAATGGAGTGAATCAGACCGTGGAGACACCTTTGATCACCACCCAGGGGAACGTACAACAGGAAGGCAATATTCCTCTTGTAAACAATGTTACCGAGCAAACGATGAATGATGAAATATTTAGGAGTTTTTTGCAGTTCATACAAAATCAGACGAGGGAGACTCGTGTGCAGAATACGGGTGGAAATGATAACAACGTGCGGTTTGTCACAGCCAAGTAGTTTAAAGAATTGGGACCACCAGAATTTAAGGGAAAGCTGGATCCGATCATGGCGGAAACGTGGGTCAAGTAAATTACCAAGATATTCGATGTCTTGGTATGCACAGAGGAACAGAAGGTTCCATTCACCACCTTTATGTTCCGCGGTGAGGCAGACTACTGGTGGGAGTCTGTGAAGCGTACCCAGCCTAACGCACTCAACATGTCCTGGGAAACATTTCAGAAATTGTTCAATGACAAGTACTTTCTTGAAAGTATTCGTCATATGAAGGAGGTGGAGTTTATCAGACTGGAACAAAACAACATGACGGTGTCCCAGTACGAGGCGAAGTTTGTAGAGTTATCCAGGTTTGCACCTCATTTGGTCAAAAATGAGGAACGAATGACAAGGATGTTTCTGAGAGGTCTAAAACCCGAGATTCAGCAATATCTTATCTCTCATAAATTTTCTTTATATTCAGATGTTGTAAACATGGCTCAATTATTAGAGCGAGATAATGAGTATGTGCAACCGAGGGACCACAACCAGGGTCATACCGGTGGCGGCAGTCATCGAAGCAATGAAAACCAGCAGGGAGGAAAACATTCGGACAAAAGCGGTAACCACTCTGGTGGTAATCGTGGCCGTGATAATAGAAGGAGCGAGTCGGGAGGAAATTTCAAGAAGGGAAGGTACAACAATGATAACGTGAAGACGTCAGGACAAACATCAACTGCTTTTAGGGGAGGAGAACAAGCACCGGTCGTTTGTTACAAATGCGGAAAGGAGGGACACATCAGCCCAAACTGTTCACAACAGTTCAAGGTATGTTATAACTGTGGAAAGGAAGGTCATATAGCTAAAGATTGTCTTGTTACGAAACCAAATTCAACGGGGATAGTGACTCCGAAGGTTGTTCCAGACAAGTCAAAGTCAGTGGTACCTAGAAGGGCGTTTGTCGTGACTGCCCAAAACACGAGGAACCCGAACGAGGTGATCACGGGTAAGCTAATCATAAACTCTTGCAAAGTTTATACCTTATTAGCTACCCATTCTTTTATCTCTCCTGCTTGTGCTCAACGTTTAAACTTGACTCCGGAGAAATTAGACTTTGACCTATATTTGGAGACTCCGTTAGGAGAAACTTTCATTACATCTATAGTTTATAAATCTTGCTTAATCCAAGTTGGCACAATCACATTACCTGTTGACCTTATCTCTTTAAAGATACTTGCTTTTGATGTGATTTTAGGAATTGATTGGTTAACTACTCATCATGCCAAAATTGATTATTTTCGTAAGGTTGTTAGTTTTCATATTCCTAACCAACCTGTTATGCGAATTCAAGTAACCAAACCACTAAAATCAATCGCTGTCATACCAAGCCATAAAGCCATTCGTTTATTGAAAAATGGATGTCAAGCTTTCATAGCCCATGTTATGGACTTGAACAAAAACACGTCAGATTTGAATAATATTTCTGTTGTTAGTGAATTTCCTAACGTATTTCCTGAAGAACTTCCCGGTCTACCCCCAGAACGTGAAGTTGAATTCTTTATTGACCTTGAACCTGGTACGAAGCTCATTTCTAAAACCCCATATCGAATGGCTCCTATTGAACTTCAAGAGTTAAAGGTTCAACTACAGGAGTTATTGGACATCGGTTTCATTCGTCCTAGTACGTCTCCTTGGGGTGCTCCTGTTTTATTCGTAAAGAAGAAAGACGGGAGTATGAGACTTTGTATTGACTATCGAGAATTGAACCATGTCACCATCAAGAATAGGTATCCGCTACCTCGTATTGATGACCTGTTCGACCAGTTGCAAGGAGCACAATTCTTTTTAAAGATCGATCTTCATTCTGGATATCATCAGCTGAAAATTAAAACTGAGGATATTCCAAAGACTGCCTTCAGAACTCGGTATGGGCATTATGAATTCTTAGTCATGTCTTTTGGATTGACTAATGCTCCTGCTGCCTTCATGGATATGATGAACAGTGTATTCAAAGAATATTTAGATCAGTTCGTTGTTGTCTTTATTGATGACATCCTCATCTATTTCAAAAGTCGTGAAGATCATGAGCGCCATTTGAAGCTGGTACTGCAAAGGCTTCGTGAAAATAAGCTATATGCCAAATTGAAGAAATGCGAGTTCTGGCTTGAGGAAGTAGCATTCCTTGGGCACGTGGTATCAAAACATGGAGTATCTGTCGACCCGGCGAAGATTGAAGCCATACAAAGTTGGGAGCAACCGAAGTCGGTGACCGAAGTACATAGCTTTCTGGGCTTAGCTGGGTATTATCGGAGATTCGTGGAAGGATTTTCTAGAATCGCTACTCCGTTAACTCAGCTGACTTGGAAGAATACAAAATTCGGTTAGAGTGAGGATTGTGAGAAGAGTTTTCAAGAACTCAAGAGGAGACTCATTTCAGCACCTGTTCTGACAATACCATCTGGTTCGGATGGATTTGTTATCTACAGCGATGCTTCAGGAAAAGAGTTAGGATGTGTTCTCATGCAACATAGGAAAGTCATAGCCTATGCTTCGCGACAACTCAAAGAATATGAGAGAAATTATCCTACTCATGATTTAGAGTTGGTAGCAGTCGTTTTCGCGTTGAAGATTTGGAGACACTACCTGTATGGGGAGAAAGTGGAGATCTATACGGATCATAAAAGCCTCAAATATTTTTCACCCAAAAGGAACTCAACATGTGGCAACGATGTTGGCTTGAGCTGTTGAAAGATTACGATCATACCATCCAATATCATCCTGGAAAAGCGAACGTAGTAGCTGACGCGTTGAGTAGAAGATCATACGCGAGTACGAGTGCAATGTTGTTAACACAAAGGCCCATTTTGTATGATTTACAAAGGATGGAGATAGAGATGAAGGCTCCAAGTACCCACATGATGATATCAAATATATGAGTAGAACCGACTTTAATTGATAAAGTTAAAGCTGCTCAAGCTACGGACATGGAGCTGATGTGTATGAAAAAAAAAGTGCAAGAAAGTGATATTCCAAAAGCAAGAATCGATGAAGAAGGAATACTTCGAGTCAACTCCAGACTTTGTGTTCCTAACGATTTTAACTTGAAGCATAAAATCATGATGGAGGCACACAACACACCGTTTACAATCCATCCTGGGAGTACCAAAATGTATCACTATCTTCGACATACATTTTGGTGGAACAATATGGAAAGAGAGACCGCGGAGTTTATCTCGAGGTGTTTAACTTGTCAACGTGTAAAAGCGGAGCATCAAGTACCAAAGGGTCCATTGCAACCACTTGAGATTCTGAAATGGAAGTGGGAACACATTACTATGAATTTTGTTACGGGTCTTCCCAAGGCTTCTCAAGGCATAGATGCGATTTCGGTCATTGTTGATAGATTAACCAAGTCTGCTCATTTCTTACCTATACGTGAGACTTATTCCCTTGAACGTCTTGCTCGTATGTACGTGAATGAGATTGTGAGATTGCATGTCATGCCAGTATCCATAGTTTCGGATCGTGACCCAAGATTCACTTCACGATTTTGGGTTAGCTTGCAGAAAGCTATGGGCACGGATTTACAATTTAGTTCAGCATACCATCCTCAAACGGACGGGTAATCAGAGAGGACTATTCAAACCCTTGAAGATCTATTAAGACTCTGTGTTCTAGATTTCAAAGGAAGTTGGGATAAGTACTTGCCACTGGTGGAATTCTCCTACAACAACAGTTATCAGGCAAGTATAGGTATGGCTCCATTTGAAGCCTTGTATGGACGAAAGTGTCGTTCTCCAGTATGCTGGGACGAGGTGGGTGAAGCAACGTTGTTGGGACTAGAATTGGTACGCATAACTACAGAGAAGATCTAAACGATTCGATAACGTATACAAACGTCACAGGATCGACAAAAGAGTTATGCAGATCTTCATCGGAAGGATGTAGAATTTAGTATTGGGGATCACGTATTGTTACGTGTTGCACCATGGAAAGGAGTTACAAGATTTGGGAAGAGAGAAAAGCTCAATCCACGATTTGTTGGTCCATTTAAAATTCTTGACCGAATAGGAAATGTGGCATATCGACTCGCATTACCTCCAAGCATGTCTCGTGTTCATAATGTTTTTCACATATCTGTGCTTCGTAAATATGTGAAAGACCCGAACCACATAATTGAGTTAGAACCAGACGAGATAGCCGAAGATTTAACGTACGAGGAGGTACCTATTAAGATCTTGGATAGGAAAGAGCATGTTCTACGCACGAAGGTTATACCACAAGTTAAGATTTTGTGGAGAAACCATGCTATTGAAGAAATGACCTGGGAGTTAGAATCAGAAATGAAAGCGAGGTATCCTCACCTTTTCGAAACACCAGTACGTACGTCAATTTCGAGGACGAAATTTTATAAGGAGGGGAGGTTGTAAGACCCCAACTTATTAATAAATGAAATTAAATTTTCTCTATTTATTATTTTGAAATAGTAAGGGTTGATTTGATTAATATGGTTAGTTATGAGTGAAATGCGTAAATATTTCAAATAAGCAAGTGGTTATAAAATATTCATTTTTGGTCGGTGAATATTCGTTTGGTCGTGGAATATTCTTGCTGTCGGGGAATATTCGTACAACGGCGCAGCCTTGTGTGGGCCCCATAACGGAAAGCGATTGGATGAAGAAAACGACAAGTATAAGTTATTTATAAATAACGGCGTAGTTGTTACCGTTAATACTGTTGGAATACCTGGTGGTTAAAATACAGTAGCACACGGTATTGCACCAATTATTGATTCTTACGTAAGAAGGCACTACTCAATAATTGTTACAGTAGTTACTGTTCAATATTTTATTTTATTGATTCAATAATTGCTGCGTTGATATTTTATATTATTGTTGTTTCAATAATTGTTGTTGCACAGTATTTTCCATTATCAGATCAATAATTCATATTATTTGAATAATATTATTAGATAGCATTATTGGCAATGTCTAGAAAGTTCTGTCTAAGGAGAGGTTTGGTCATCTAATTGCGCGCTAGTAAGGAGAAATCCTTATTGGAAAGCCCCCTCTTTTCTGGGAACGGCCTGGTTGTCATAAATGTGATTCTGTAATATTATTTGTGAATAATTAATTATTGATTCATATGATAAGGAAATATTTATTCTATGTGGATATAAATGTTGGATATATTTATTGTGGTTAAAAATGAAGGAGTTAATGTTGAGGTGTTTTATCAGTATTTTTATCGAAATGGAGGTATTAAAAATCAAATCAGAGTTTTTGAGAAATATTGCGGGCGTTATAATTTTTAATCCGACCGTTGGATCGTGGTAATTTTTGGATATGTTATTCATATATAAGTTGAGTATATGTCCACAAATTTTGAACCGTTAAAAATGAACGTATGATTTGTTATGAATTTTACAAGATGACTGGTTCAAAAATTGTAGAAGTTGCGAAATTTGTCATTTTGGTAAAAAATTCTAGAATTGGTGGACCCCACTTTTGGTTGGTGAAAATGTGCTGAGATTTTTATTCAAATGTGGTGGGTGGAAATAGTAGCAGGTAAAGCCATCAGGCTGCAGGTTAAGTCTGCTTCGGCGTGCTAACATTTTCCTATAAATAGAGGGCTAAGTTAGAATTGAAAATCACACTAGAAACAAGTTTTCTCTCTTTCTCTCTCTAGATTATTGAGTGTATTTTGGAAGTATTTAGATACTTTGTGAGTTTCTATTCATCAGTGTAAGTTTTCTTCAGCCTTATACCGATATTCCGAACAGAAGTACTGATATTTTGAGGTAAGGGATATTATTTTCTTCTTAAATGATATTATTTTCTTCAATATCATTATGCTGAAATATTGATATGAGTTTTTTTATCAAATTTAGAACTTTTTATGTCGGGGTTACTATTCACGTATACGGCACTATTCACGTATACGGCACTATTCACCGAAAAATAAAATTTTTTCTTTTGTCCAATATGTTTATTATGGTTACTATCTTTGATTGTATCCATATTTTGATCTTTATTTTTAAATTCTGCTTCACAATTGATTATTATGAAGTATTATTGATCTTGGATAAACTGTTATACGAAGCCCTACTATTTGTCCTTCTGTCTCACTGGATTCGTTTTCTTTAAGATATTTTTCATCATCCTCATTCCTAAATGATGATATTACTGAATATCTTTGGCCTGTAGTGCAAAGATGTATGATTACCTGATGAATATCTTTGGCCTGTAGTGCAAAGATGAACAGGTGTTGAGATGAACTTGACTGACTGGTGATACAAATGAATATCTTTGGCCTGTAGTGCAAAGATGAATATTTGGTTAAAGATGATTATTAATTGATGTTACAGGGATAAAATATTGATGATGGACTTTTAAATCTTAGAAGATAGTAGAATTCATTCTCTACTTGACTCTTCTAATGGTTTGTTATTTTCGCTGCAGTTGTTGATCTAAAACTTGTTGTCGATTTTATTCTATCAGATTTTTCCCTGTTGAATACTAATGATAATTTGTCGTATATTATCTTAGTCATAATATTCTTTACTGGGCTAGTTGAGCTCACCATTTTCCTTTTTGTTCCATTTTTCTTCTCAGGAGGTGAGAACATAGCAGGATCTAGTCGGGGTATGGAGTGATGGTTCTAGAAAGATGTTTTAGTAGTCCTCACTATTTCTGTAAAATAGTGTTTGAATAATTTAACGAGGACTTATTTGAGTGTGGATATTGTCTAGAAGATAATATTTGTAATTAAACTCACAGTATGTGTTGTCGTATTTTGCACGACAATTGTATTATTGAAGTTGTAGTTTGCTTTTTGTACCATGTATTTGGCGACTCAAAATGGGTGTTGTATATCTATTTTGGGGGCGTCATAAATACACTCATTCACCTTTTTGAATGATCATCACCTTTTTCTCATACTAGTTTGTTCAATTTGTAAAATAATTTTTCACGAAGTCAAGTACAAAAAATCCATTAAATAATATTCTCGTTCTATACAAAATATTATTATTATAAATAGAACAACAATTGTTCTTAAATATAATACCAAAGATTTTATTGTCCAATAATAAAATAGAAATAATGTTTCCAACGAGAACTGGAATACAATAACAACTTATTGACTTAATAGATTTACCCATAGGCAGTGCTAAACTATAAGTTTCTATGGCTAATGTAGCAACATTTGCTTCATTTTCTACACATAAGATTACTTATCTTTGTTTAGCTTTGTACTTCTGTTTGGTCCCTTCATAAATCTATATTTATAATAACCAAAGTCGGTATCCAATACCCAATTAGAACCTTGACTTAAAAAAAAATTTATTTCAATCATTAACAAAAACTATATTTGTAACCGAAACTTCACTAAGCTTCTTCTGGTTAGCCTCTGCAAGATGTTTCTTGTAGTTTCTTTTCAGTGTCCAGGCTTATTGCAGTGGAAACAAACTCCTTTGCTATCCGTATCAGTTTTGTTCTTATTATCCTTTATTTTTGTCTTTTCTATTTACCTTCTTTGAATCGTTATTCTTTTCAGAAGATCATTTGGCCCCTACCTGTAAGACCCCGAATTTTATGAAATAAAAGTATTCAATTTTTCTTATAATTACTATTCAATAAATGGTTAAATTGATAAAAGTTTAAAGTTATTGGTGAAATGTGAATTTTTTTTCAAAATAAGCAAGTGGTTATAAAATAATCATTGTTGTCGGGGAATATTCGTTTGGTCGTGGAATATTCTTTCTGTCGGGGAATATTCGTACGACGGCGCATCTATTTGTGGGCCCCATAACGAATAACTGTCGGATGAAGATAATGACAAAAATTGAGTTTTTATAATTAACGGCGTAGTTATTACCGTTAACACTGTTGGAATACCCGGTGGTTAAAATATAGTAATACGCGTTGTTACATAGTAGCACACTGATTGCACAGTATTTTTGAATTATTGATTCTTACAAAGAAAGGCACTACTCAATAATTGTTACAGTTGTTACTGTTCAATATTTTATTTTATTGATTCAATAATTACTACGTTGATATTTTATATTATTGTTGTTTCAATAATTGTTACTGCACAGTATTTCTCATTATCAGATCAATAATTTATATTATTTGAATAATATTATTAGATAACATTATTGGCAATGTCTAGAAAGTTCTGTCTAAGGAGAGGTTTGGTCACCTAATTGCGCGCCAATAAGGATAAATCTTCATTAGAAAGCCCCCTCTTTCCTGGGAACGGCCTGGTTGTCATAAATGTGTTTCTGTAATATTATTTGTGAATAATTAATTATTGATTCATATGATAAGGAAATATTTATTTTTATGTGGATCTAAATGTTGGATATATTTATTGTGGTTAAAAATGAAGGAGTTAATGTTGAGGTTTTTATCAGTATTTTTATCGAAATGGAGGTATTAAAAATCAAATTAGGGTTTTTGAGATATTTTGCGGGGGTTATAATTTTTAATCCGATCGTTGGATCGTTGTAATTTTTGGATATGTTATACATTTCCATAAATTTTGAACCGTTAAAAATGAACGAATGATTTGTTATGAATCTTACGAGATGACTGGTTCAGAAATTGTTGAATTTTCGGAGTTTATCATTTTGGTGGAAAAATCTAGAATTGGTGGGCTCCACTCTTCGTTGGTGAAGAAATATGCTGAGATTTTTATTCAAATGTGGTGGGTGAGAATAGTAGCAGGTAAAGCCATCAGGTTATAGATTAAGTCTGCTTCGGCGTGCTAACATTTTCCTATAAATAGAGGGCTAAGTTAGAATTGAAAAACACACCAGAATTCATAAGTTTTCTCTCTTCCTCTCTCTAGATTATTGAGTATATTTTGTGAGTATTTATATACTTTGTGAGTTTCTATTCATTAGTGCACGTTTCCTTCAGCCTGATACCGATCAGAAGTACTGCTCTTTTGAGGTAAGGGATAGTAAGGGATTTTAAGGGTTGTTATGTTTTTCAGTTTCGTAATTTTTCTGACCTTCAAAAATTCTGAAAAAATTTGAAATGATATTTTGATGAGTTTTCTTGATTGTGTCCAAAAATGGTAATTTTTGGATGTATAGATTAAGAGTTATGAATTTTATGAGAAAAGACTATTTTTAAAGTAACCGCTTATAATTCCTTGTGGTTAACTCCAAAATTGATGAAATTTTTATTGGGAGTACATGTATATGATAGAAGTATACTCTATAAATTTCAAAATTTTTGGACAAAAGTACAAGTTTTGATAAATGTCTAAATATTCGGCTGTTTTGGCCATATGAAAAATAGTAAATGACTTTTAAAAATTCTGAAAAAAATATATGTTCACTATGGGACTATATTATGCTAAATCTCAGAAAAAAAATATTTTTGGAACTGATTTGGTATTTTTCATAAAAATGGTCTAGTTATGAGTAAATGAATTAAATATGTTTTGTGAAGTAAGAAAATTGGAAAATAGGATTTTATGACTTGAGAATCCTATATGAGGTATATACAGATTTTTGATGAGGGTTTTGATTATTGGTGATAAAATTTTATGAGTTTGGCATTTTAGAATGATTAAATGCATTATTTAGTAAAGTGTAAATAATTTAAATAAATTATTTGTAAGCTTAAGAAATATTATTCTTTCAATATCATTATACCGAAATACTGGTATGGATTTTATTGTGGAATTTTTATCTTTTTGTGTCGAGTTTACTATTCATGAGTTACTATTCAGGAATTACTATTCATGAGTTACTATTCACGAGTTACTATTCACAAAAAAATTGGTTTCTTTTTCTGACCAAATTATAGTTGATTTATGAATATTACTCTTGAGATTAAATCTATATGTTGATTATATTGATTTTATTATCATATATAACATTTTTATAACTCTGATGTTGAATTTCTCTTTCACTTGAGTGTAAAGATGGGTAAATTATTGGTATGATCGTGACTGAAGAATATCTTTGGCCTGTAGTACAAATATGAATTGTTAACTAGTATGATCATGACCATTAAATTTATAATTGAATATCTTTAGCTTAAGTGTAAAGATGAATTGATTAATATGGTTATAATTATTGTTTATATAAATTCTGAAATGATTATATATTTCTTTGAGATACGAATATCTTTGGCCCGTAGTGCAAAGATGAATTATTGATGAATATCTTTGGCTCGTAAGGCAAAGATGACTTGTTGTTGAATATCTTTGGCCTGCAGTGCAAAGATGGTATGTTGATGAATATCTTTGGCCCGTAGTGCAAAGATGAAATTGTTAGTATGATTATAAACAGGAACTGTGATTTGGTATAACCATGATCTTTGATGTTTCAGGTAAAGACATGTGATGAAAATTATCTTCGTCCTGGGTACGAAGATGAATTTAAAATCACAATTATGATTATGAGATATTCATATGATTGTGGAAAGGAACTGTTGATTGATGTTACAGGGATAAAATATTGTTGGTGAATTTTTAACATGGAGAAGATAATGGACTTTATAGTCTATTTGACTCTTCTAATGGATTGCTCGTTCCGCTGCAACTATGGTTGAAAATTTTTATCATCTACCATATGTTCTAAATCTCTGATTTATTACTGTTGAAGGCTATTGATAATTTATTTATCTTTAGTCATGACATTCTTTACTGGGCTAGTTGTGCTCACCCTTTTGCTTCACAATTCCTTTCAGGTAATAAGAGTGTAGCTGGGTCAAGCGGGGGTAACAAGGGAATAGAACGGTGGTCTCTAGCTGTGGATGTTCTCCCGAAGCAGTATAGAAAAGTTCATTTAGTAGTTTTATTTGGTGAATCCAATAGGGTAAGGTGTACCCAACGTTGGAAGGGTGATTTGCCGCTATCATACAAGATGTCTAACGACATACAACCTCGTGTCATCATAAGACAGGGATGTGCTCATCCACTTGCTGAGTATATCTACGAGCACTACCTATATAATCTTGGTATTTGTTTGAAGTATAATTCATGATTAAAGACAGTGGAGATAATGATAAGTCAAGAGAAGACTCACCATTGGGAAGAATATGATAGTAACCTTCTCGTTTTTCTTTGGGGTCTATTGGGTCAATCAAGGATAATTCTGTGGCCATATGATATCTATCATAACCTAGACGCATGGCCTCCCATGTACAAAGGTTTCCTTGAGCACTTCCCAAAGATTCTAATTTCTAAAACAGTTTTTGACTAAACCTTTATGTAAGGTGTCATTATGAGGTGATGTCCACGGTTGGAAAATGAGTCACATTTGGTATATATTTGTATCCAAACTCACAGCATATGTGTTGTTGTATTTTGCACGACAATTGTTGTAATAAAGTTGTAGTTATTTTCTGTACCATGTATTTGACGACTCAAAATAGGTTGGATGGAATGGACCTATTTTAGGGTTGTCACACTACCAGTAAGACATGGTCTTTCTTGGTTAGAAAGTGACTCTCAACATTTTTTAACATGTTAAGAAAATTAGCGAGGCTGATATCTAGCTTGTTCGTATGAAAAATTCACAATAATTGTGAAAGGAGTCCGGGAGTGAGTGTAAGATCAAATCTTGGCTCAACTCTCCATCCATGACAAAATATGTTGTCCTAATTGATCAATCAAATTGATTATGTTAAGGACTTTTATCTGTACTGTAGTGTCATCGGTCATTCTAGATCGGAAGAGCTCCTTAGATATCTGATATCTATCAGTCCTACTTTCCTCACCATCAACTACTTAATGTGCAGGAATATAATAGGAGCATCCATAGTTTCATACTGACGCTGAAGCTCGTCACTCATAGATGCGAGCATGATGCATTGAGCCAACTGCATTATCTTGCCACTTTCTAAAAATAGCAATCTCTTCCTTAGAGGCATTGTCTGTAACCATTACAGGGATAGGCGTATTAAGGATATAAGATAACTTTTCAGTCGTGAGAACTATTCTCAAATTTTTTAACTAATCCATTTAATTCGGTCCAGTTAAATAGCATCTAATATGCTTCGTAGTAATAGTAATTTAGACATTGTAAAATTCTGTAAATGAATTTATAATTAACAATATTTTAGCATACATTCTTTTATTAATTATCAAAATAAATTAGGTCTTGTTTTAAATTGGTATCTCTCACTATTTTTTTCAAACTATAGAACCCTCACTTATATAGTTCGGCAAAATCTAATTAAAGATTTGCTAGTGAGAATAATGATCTCATTTCAAATGTATATAGCCTTGTGGTGACACAACAAACTATATATAAATAAATAGGTGTCAATTACATCAACTATATAGCTCCTTGTATTTTACCTCTTAGATTATTTTGATCAAGTGGTGGCACATCCGAATCAAAATTATCCAAGTTAAGTCCAACCTAGCACTCCATATATTCAAAAAAAGAAAAATATTGTCCTTGTGATGACACAACAAAATAACATTGTTCAATTTTCTTTATAAGCATCAAATGTGATAAAATTAACATCTTAAAGAATTAAGATAAGCCTTGTGGTGATACAACAAACTTATAATAATTAATTGATACTCTATTATTTTTATCATGCTAGAAGGCGACGTTCGATATTCCAAATATCTTTGAACGCTTAGGACTTAATATAAAAAATTTGAGGGATTTGTTATTAATTTGTCTCATCTTGTTTAGCGCGCATGCACACACACACACACACACACACACACACACACACACACACACACACACACACACACACACATATATATATATATATATATATATATATATATATATATATATAATACGCGTCATATTAATTAACATGTGAATCATGTTTGCATAATATAAAATATATATAGTATAAGCATGCACATATAGAATACTATATTCTACCCGGATTGGTTATTAACTTTTATTCTTGTTTGGTTCACTAGAGCCACCAAATGAACCAAAAGGTCAAACCCTAGGGGTGAAAGAATTAATATTTAAATATAATTATTACATTTAAACACGGGCTCCATTACAAACGGGTCTTCAAGCGCTCCTTGATCCTTGATCTCCAATTCTTCAAAATTAATTCTAACTATTCCTATTACAAAACTATTTAAAATAAATAGAAACCTTGATCAGCAGTCAAAAGGAAGTACATAGGAGGGAGATATAATTTACATTAAGAAAAAATTAGAGAAGACGAGGTACGCAGACCCTATTTAATAAAATCCATACATTCATGCATCCAACTAAAATAAAATCCAATCATATTGGTCAATAGTCAATAATCAATCTCATTTATTATCATACACATCATCATATGCATCAATAAATAACATTAATCTCATTAATAATAAACATTCAATATATATATATATATATATATATATATATATATATATATATATATATATATTGATATCATTTAATGAGCAAATTTAGTTAGTATAAAATCTAATTTTTAATTAAAATAAACTCCTTTATTTTAATCCAAATTTAAATAAAAATAAACCTATTTTATTTTAATTTATCCAATTTTGAATAAAATAAACTATTTTATTTTAATCAAAATCTTTAATCAAAATAAACTCATTTATTTTAATTAATTATGGAATCCAATTCCAAGTAAAAAAAAACTCTTTTATTAAAGGAAATACGAATTCTCTTTCCAATTTATAAATAAACCCCTTTATTTTGAATAATATAAAATCTTATTCCATATATAAATAAACTCCTTTATTTAAGAAAATACGGATTTTCTTTCCTATTCACAAATAAACTCCTTTTATTTTGAATAATATGAAATCTTATTTCATATCTAAATAAACTCCTTTATTTAAGGAAATATGGAATCCAATTTCAACTCCAATTAGTTATCATGGAATCCAATTTCAATTCTAATTAGTTAGCATGAAATTTAATTTTAAAATTAAAATAAACTTTATATTTTAATATTAAAATAAACTTTTTATTTTAAGATTAAAATAATAATTTTTATTTTAAAATAAAATAAACTTTTTATTTTAAGATTAAAATAATTAAAAATATTATATATATATATATATATATATATATATATATATATATATATATATATATATATATAATAACGAAATCACGGAAATCCATAATCCTGATGAACCATGCTTGGTGAATATTTTTTTGGTGAATATCAAAAAATAATCCTGATGAACCATGCTTGTGAATATTATTTTGGTGAATATCAAAAAAAAACATACGGTTTTGTAATATATATATATATATATATATATATATATATATATATATATATATCATGTGAAAATTTCCTGCAGGATTCGTATGAGACAAGTAATATATATATAGTATATAATAATACACCAATATAACTTACTGTAATCATGCACCTAGCCACGTTAAAGATTTTGAACGTAGCAAATTCGCGAATCCGTGAACCATTTTTGGGAAACAACAATACATGATATTTAACAGGATAAGCGAACACGTATTTCACGATTTTTATTTTTTTTTTTAAATAAATTTTATATAACAAAATTATGCCCAATTAAATTTATTCTAAACAGATATCAAATTAAAACAATTAATAATTCGCATAAAGGTTTGGTTCTGATGCCACTGTTAGGTTTGTAATATTCATAAACGCAATCAAATTGCACAAAGTAAGCGAAAACGTAATAAAATAGAGTTTTAAAATTTTACAAACCATATACCCGGATCATCATTTATGCACAATTATTAATTAAACAAAAATAAAGGACGAAAATCATACCCTTGAAGATTCGAGCTTCCTCAGGTACAAGTTCACCTCCAAATCTTTTTCATGTTCAACTTGAATCCATCGAGTTGGGTTCCTTCCTTTGATTAACGTTAGTCACCCAAATGTTTGGCCTCTAGAGGTGATCCCCCAAGGAAGAAAAAGTATTATCAACGTTAGCCACCCAAGTGTTTGGCCTCTAGAGGTGATCCACCAAGGAAGAAGAAGTATTCAAGAAGAAGGGTAGTTGGCTAAATACTAGTTTTCTATATCTATAGAAAAGAACGTACTCTCCAACAATTGGAATTGCGTATATCGATATCTGATATAAGACTCACCTTATAAAGATATCAGGTAACCCTATTTAATTAAAATAAGGTATTATTTATTTAATTAAACTCTTTTAATTAAATAGGTTCCCTAATCTTACTAGGGATAATTAATTAATTTTTTTAACTAATTTTCCCTTCTAATCCTATTAGGAATAAATGAGAGTACTTATATTAAATTAATACCTAAACTCTTTTAGAAATTAAAATAATAATAATTGTAATAATATTAATAAAACTCCTCTTATTAATTTATATTTAATATTTCTAAAATATTAAATAATAAATATTAAGCTATTTAATTTATTTTATCACCATAGATTAAATTAAATATACAAAACATATTATTACGATTATGTCATTAACTTCTTAAATAATTATTTTTTCTTTTATGGTGTGACCCTTTAGGTTCTCCATATTAAACCGGTTGTGAATAAATCAATTAGAACAATTCTAATCTTATCTAAATAAATAAATTAAATTATTAATTTATTTAAATAAATAATATTTATTTTACAATAGGGATAATCCTCCCTAGCGATCAACGACTTTTCAGATAATATAGATTTCAACATTAATTATAAAAGAACCTTTGAGTAAATAGTTATCGTACAATTCAATCCTTCCACCATACAATATCCCAATTAAATATAAGAGATGGAATTACTGTCAAGTCTTATTTTATTTAATTATATGTATTTTGATCCTTAAATGCACAACTCCAAATAATACAAATTAGAAACTCCTTTCTAATTTCATTCTGCCTTGGCCAAGGACTACTGGGTTGTCATTTATCGAATCACATAGGACATTTCTCTTCTTTTACTAGAAGTAGTAGATTCTTTATTGATCATACATTATCTCCATGTACAACTTATTATACCCAAGCATACCATTTGTTATACCTTAAGGGTCTTAAGGAATAAGTTAAAATATAATTCATCATACATAAGATAATATGATGATCTCAAGTCCAAGGATCACTTGTACTACTATCACTACAGAAATTCCTATTGATAGACAAGTAAAACTCCATTAGGTATTCCTTAGCGAGCCACGTTCAGTGAACTTATTCTCTAATAAGCACTTACATACTAGCTTTAGTGTCTCCACTGTGACGCCCCCAAAATAGGTATACAACACCCATTCTGAGTCGCCAAAATACATGGTACAGAAACAACTACATCTTTACTGTTACAACATAAGAACTGTGAGTTTAAATACAAATATTATCATCTAGACAATATCCACACTCAAATAAGTCCTCATCACAATTATTGATACATTATTTCACAAAAATGGTGAGGACTACTAAAATAACTTCTAGAACCATCATTCCATACCCCGACTAGTACTCGCTACATTCTCGCCTCCTGAGAAAAATGGAACAAAAAGGAAAAAGGTGAGCTCAACTAGCCCAGTAAAGAACATTATGACTAAGATAATACAGAACAAATTATCGTTAGTCTTCAACAGGAAAAAATCTAATAGAATACAATAGACAACAAGTTTTAAATCAATAACTGCAGCGGAAACAGCAAACCATTAGAAGAGTCAAGTAGAGAATGAGTTCTACTATCTTCTAAGATTTAAAAGTCCATCATCAATATTTTATCCATGTAACAACAATCAATAACCATCTTTAATCAAATATTCATCTTTGCACTACAGACCAAAGATATTCATTTGTATCACTAGTCGGTCATGTTCATCTCAACACCTGTTCATCTTTGCACTACGGGCCAAAGATATTCATTAGTTAATCATTCATCTTTGCTCTACAGGCCAAAGATATTCAGTAATATCATCATTTAGGACTGAGGATAATGAAAAAATATCTTAAAGAAAACGAATTCAGTGAAACAAAATAACAAATATTAAGGATTCGTATTTCGATTTACCCATGTCCAAAAATACCTTATAATTATTCATAGTGAAGTAAAATTCAAGAATGATCAAAACATGGATACAATCAAAGCTAGTACCCAGAATAGATATTTTGGACGAAAAGAAGAAAATTTCATTTTCGGTGAATAGTAACTCGTGAATAGTAACTCGTGAATAGTAACTCATGAATAGTAACCCTGACGTGAAAAGTTCTAAATTTGATAAAAATTTCTAACCAATATTTCGGCATAATGATATTGAAGAAATAATATCATTTTCGAATAAAATAACATCCCTTACCTCGTAAAGACAGTACTTCTGGTCGGAATACCGGTATAAGGCTGAAAGAAACTTGTTCTGATAAATAGAAACTCTCAAAGTATCTAAATACTCACAAAATACACTAATAATCTAGAGAGAGAAAGAGAGAAAACTTGTTTCTAGTGTGATTTTCAATTCTAACTTAAGCACCTATTTATAGGAAAATGCTAGAACGCCAAAGGAGACTAAATAATAAAATATTATAATTACAAAACTCATTTCTACGCATGCCAATTCAGCCACCAGCCATCCTTGACCCAAATTAGCAGCCCACATGTGTTAGAATAAAAGTGGGTCCCACCCATAATTAATAAAAATCATTTTATTTTCCAAAACTTTAATAATTCATAGAAAATAACCTTTTTATCAAAAAATTCAAATCTCGAGATTTTTTATAGAAAATTCAATTCTCTACAACTTTGCAGAAGAAAGTTTTTCCAAATTCTAAACAGAAGTTGACCGAAATCCATAAACGGGCGATTTTACAGGCTATAATCAAATTTCAGTCAAGAAATGGGGTCTACCGACACACAAAATATGTGTTAATCATTTAATACAAAAAAAATACTCTTCCTCCTCATATACTCATATATCCCACATTCATTGTAAAACTATCACCATTATTATATTATTAAATAAATTATTTTATCAGAAACGATAAAATATCATTTTTTTAATAATTGTCACTTAAAAATTTTCTCCATCTATATCCACATAAAATTAATATTTTCCTCATCATATAAATCAATAATTAATTATTCACAAATAATATTACAGAATCACAGTACTGGCAACCAGACAATTCCCAAGAAAGAGGGGTCTTTTCAATAAGGATTTCTCCTTACTGGCGCGCAATTAGATGACCAAACCTCTCCTTAGACAGAGCTTTCTAGACATTGCCAATAATATTATCTAATAATATTATTCAAATAATATGAATTATTGATCTGATAATGGGAAATACTGTGTAGTGACAATTATTGAAACAACAGTAATATAAAATATCAACGCAGCAATTATTGAATCAATAAAATAAAATACTGAACAGTAATTACTGTAACCATTATTGAGTAGTGCCTTCTTACGTAAGAATCAATAATTGGTGCAATACAGTGTGCTACTGTGCAACAACGCGTATTACTGTGTTTTAACCACCGGGTATTCCAACAGTATTAACGGTAACAACTACGCCGTTATTTATAAACAACTTATACTTGTCGTTTTCTTCATCCAATCGCTTTTCGTTATGGGGCCCACAAAAGACTGCGCCGTCGTACGAATATTTCCCGACAGAAAGAATATTCCACGACCAAACGAATATTCCCCGACAACAATGAATATTTTATAACCACCTGCTTATTTGAAATATTTGCGCATTTTACCCATAACTAACCTCGTTAATCAATTTAACCCTTACTATTTCAAAATAATAAATAGAGGGAATTTAAATTTTATTTAATAATAATTTGGGGTCTTACAACCTCCCCTCCTTATGAAATTTCGTCCTCGAAATTGACGTACGTACCTGGTGTTTCGAAAAGATGAGGATACCTCGCTTTCATTTCCGTTTCTAACTCCCAGGTCATTTCCTCAATAGCATGATTTCTCCACAAAACTTTTACTTGTGGTATGACCTTCGTGCGTAGGACATGCTCCTTTCTATCTAAAATCTTGACAAGTACCTCCTCGTACGTTAAGTCTTCAGCTATCTCGTCCGGTTCTAACTCAATAACGTGGTCTGGGTCTTTCACATATTTACGTAACATAGATATATGAAAAACATTATGAACACGAGACATACTTGGAGGTAACGCGAGTCTATAGGCCACATTTCCTATTCGGTCAAGAATCTGAAATGGACCAATAAATCGTGGATTGAGTTTTCCTCTCTTCCCAAATCTTGTAACTCCTTTCCATGGGGCCACACACAACAATACATGATCCCCAATGTCAAATTCTACGTCCTTTCGATGAAGATCCGCATAACTCTTTTGTCGATCCTGTGCCGTTTGTATACGTTGTCGAATCGTTTGGATCTTCTCTGTAGTCATTCGTACCAACTCTGGTCCTAGCAACGTTGCTTCTCCCACCTCATCCCAACATACTGGAGAGCGACACTTTTGTCCATATAATGCTTCAAATGGGGCCACACCTATACTTGCCTGATAACTGTTATTGTAGGAGAATTTCACCAATGGTAGGTACTTATCCCAACTCCCTTTGAAATCTAGGACACAAAGTCTTAATAGATCTTCAAGGTTTGAATAGTCCTCTCTAATTGTCCGTCCGTTTGAGGATGGTATGCCGAACTAAATCATAAATCTGTGCCCATAGCTTTTTGCAAGCTAACCCAAAATCTTGAAGTAAATCTTGGGTCACGATCGGAAACTATGGATACTGGCATGCCATGCAGTCTCACAATCTCATCTACGTATATACGAGCAAGACGTTCAAGGGAATAAGTCTCCCGTATCGGCAAGAAATGAACAGACTTAGTTAATCTATCAACAATAACCCAAATAACATTTATGCCTTGAGAAACCGTGGGAAGACCCGTAACGAAATCCATGGTAATGTGTTCCCACTTCCATTTCGGAATCTTAAGTGGTTGTAATGGACCCTTTGGCACTTGATGTTCCGCCTTTACACGTTGACAAGTTAAACACCTCGAGATAAACTTTGCAATCTCTCTCTTCATATTATTCCACCAAAATGTATGTCGAAGATCACGATACATTTTGGTACTTCCAGGATGGATTGCAAATGGTGTATTGTGTGCTTCCATCATGATCTTGTACTTCAAATCAGAATCGTTAGGAACACAAAGTCTGGAGTGGACTCGAAGTATTCCTTCTTCATCGATTCTTGCTTCTGGAATAGCACCTTCTTGCACTTTCTTCTTCATACGCATCAGCTCCGGGTCTGTGGTTTGAGCAACTTTAACTTTATCAATTAAAATTGGTTCTATGCGTATACTTGACATCATCGCACTCGTTCCTGCATAAGATCTTCTGCTCAACGCGTCAGCTACCACGTTTGCTTTTCTAAGATGGTATTGAATAGTGTAGTCGTAATCTTTCAACAGCTCGAGCCAACGTCGTTGCCGCATGTTGAGTTCTTTTTGAGTGAAGAAATATTTTAGGCTTTTATGGTTTGAATAAATCTCCACTTTCTCCCCATATAGATAGTGCCTCCAGATCTTTAGCGCGAAAACGACTGCTGCCAACTCTAGATCATGAGTAGGATAATTTCTCTCATATTCTTTAAGTTGTCGCGAGGCATAGGCTATAACTTTTCCACGTTGCATGAGAACACATCCTAGCCCTTTGCCTGAAGCATCGCTGTAGATAACAAATCCATCCGAACTAGATGGTATGGTCAAAACAGGTGCCGAAATGAGTCTTCTCTTAAGCTCTTGAAAACTCTTCTCGCATTCCTCGCTCCATACGAATTTGATATCTTTCCGAGTTAGCTGAGTTAACGGGGTAGCGATTCGAGAAAACCCTTCCACGAATCTCCGATAATAACCAGCTAAGCCCAGAAAGCTACGTACTTCAGTCACCGTCTTTGGTTGCTCCCAACTTTGTATTGCTTCAATCTTCGCCGGGTCAACAGATACTCCATGTTTTGATACCACGTGCCCTAGGAATGCCACTTCCTCAAGCCAAAACTCGCATTTCTTCAACTTAGCATATAACTTGTTTTCACGCAGCCTTTGGAGTACCAGCTTCAAATGATGCTCATGATCTTCACGGCTTTTGGAATATATGAGGATGTCATCAATAAAGACAACAACGAACTGATCCAAATAATCCTTGAATACTCGGTTCATCATATCCATGAAAGCCGCAGGAGCATTAGTCAATCCAAAAGACATGACTAGGAATTCATAATGCCCGTACCGAGTTCTGAAGGCAGTCTTTGGAATATCCTCAGTTTTAACCTTCAGCTGATGATATCCAGAACGAAGATCGATCTTTGAAAAGAATTGTGCTCCTTGTAACTGGTCAAACAGGTCATCAATACGAGGTAGCGGATACCTATTCTTAATAGTGACATGGTTTAACTCTCGGTAATCAATACAAAGTCGCATACTCCCATCTTTCTTCTTTACAAATAAAACAGGAGCACCCCAAGGAGATGTACTAGGACGAATGAAACCGATGTCCAATAATTCTTGTAGTTGGACCTTTAACTCCTGAAGTTCAATAGGAGCATTCGATATGGGGTTTTAGAAATGGGCTTTGTACCAGGTTCAAGATCAATAAAGAATTCAATTTCACGTTCCGGGGGTAGACCGGGAAGTTCTTCAGGAAATACGTCAGGAAAGTCAATAACAACAGGAATATTATTTAAATTTGACGTGTCTTTATTCAAATCCATAACATGGGCCAAGAAAGCATGACATCCGTTTTTTAATAAACGAATGGCTTTATGGCTTGATATAATAGTGATTGATTTTAATGGCTTAGTTGCTTGAATTTGTACAACAGGTTGGTTAGGAATATGAAAACTAACAACCTTACGAAAACAATCAATTTTCGCATGATGAGTAGTTAACCAATCAATCCCTAAAATCACATCAAAAGCAAGTATCTTTAAAGAGATAAGGTCAACAGGTAATGTGATGGTGCCAACTTGGATCAAACAAGATTTATAAACAGTGGATGTGATGAAAGTTTCTCCTAACGGAGTTTCCACAGATAAATCAAAATCTAACTTCTCCGGAGTCAAGTTTAAACGTTGAGAACAAGCAGGAGAGATAAAAGAATGGGTAGAACCGGTATCTAATAAGGTATAAACTTCACATGAATTTATGATTAGCTTACCCATGATCACCTCGTTTGGGTTCCTCGCATGTTGACCAGTCACGACAAACGCTCTTCCAAGAACTGTTGACTTTATCTTTTTTGGGGCAGCTTTTTGAGTCACCATCCCCGCTGGACTTGGTTTGATACAGTGCAATCTCGAGCGATATGTCCTTCCTTTCCACAATTATAACATACCTTAAACTGTTGTGGGCAGTTTGGGCTGATATGTCCTTCTTTTCCGCACTTATAGCATATAACCGGTGGTCGTTCTCCTCCCTTGGAACCAGTTGTTGCTGGTACTGACGTTTTTCGTATTGTCATTGTTGAATCTCCTCTTTTTAAAATCTCCTCCCGACTCGCTTCTTCTATTTTCATAGCCACGATTACCACCATAGTGGTTGCCGTTCTTGTCTGTATTTTTCTTTCTCCGCTGGTTATCATTGTTCTGATGACTGTTGTCACCGATATGATCCTGGTTGTGGTCCCTCAGTTGACCGTACTCGTTATCTCGCTCTAA